>PVLA01006383.1:0-125160 GCA_004027455.1 Hydrochoerus hydrochaeris | reverse complement strand
GAGGAGAGAGGAGGAGAGAGGAGACAGGAGAGAGGAGACGAGATGAGAGACGAGACGAGATGACATGGCGACATCATGATCTCAAACACTGCTAGTGGCATTATGAATTGACATAATGTCAATTCTTAAAGTAATGTATCAAGAAACAAAGATTTCTAATCTTTCCTAAGAAAATACTCTGAAAGAATAGAGATGGGACCCTATTCTAGGTCAAGAGGACTAAGCTTAGTACCTATTTACTGCTACTCCTACTGAACGTAACCGGAAAGCCTAGATGGGAAACATGGGCAGCAGAGGACACGCAAAGGAAACGGATTCTTTCC
Source organism: Hydrochoerus hydrochaeris (assembly GCA_004027455.1). Classification (NCBI taxonomy): domain Eukaryota; kingdom Metazoa; phylum Chordata; class Mammalia; order Rodentia; family Hydrochaeridae; genus Hydrochoerus; species Hydrochoerus hydrochaeris. The sequence goes on along the minus strand of PVLA01006383.1, from coordinate 124,837 downwards.
ATGATCACAAAAACTACTCACCAAGACCACATTCTGACCCCTAAAACACACCTTAACAAATATAAGGAACAGAAATCTGTTCTCTATCCCAGTGGAATCAATACATAGCCTGCTCTTAGAAGTAGCCAGACACTAGAAGTGTGAACCGGAAGGGTGTATTTCCCTCCTCAGTTCCATCCCTCTCAGCGCGGTGCACACAATGACATGAAGCCAGGCCCTCCTCCTGCATTTCTGTGGACTGAAACCATGGCCTGGAATTTCTGAAAAAGCAAGCCTATTAATCTCTTATCCTTTAAGATGTGAGTGTCAGCTATTGTGTTCCAGGGACAAGGAAAGTGACTAAACACAACCAAAACAGTACTTAAGGGGAAATTTAGGACACTAAATATATATATTAGAAACAAAATTTATCTTTAAAAAAAAAATCAATAAATAAAGCTTCTACTTTGAAAAACTCAAAAAAGAAAAGTAAACTAAATCTAGAGTAAGCAAAAGACATTATTAAAACATCAAGTAGAGGAGCTGGGCATTTAGCTCAGCGGCATAAGCGCCTGTCTCGCAAGCACGTGGTCCTGAGTTTGATCCCTGGTATCGATAAAAAAAACAAAACAAAAAAAAAATCAAGTAGAAATCACTAAAACTAAAAACAGGAAATCAACATACAAAAAAAATTATCATAAAACCAAAAGCTGCTTCTTTGAAAAGATTTTAAAAAATAAGCCTGCAGACAAAAAAAAAAGGCACAAATCAACAAACAGCATTTAAGTGAAAAAGATACCACTACAGATCCTATGACTATGAAAAAAAAAATCAAGGAATTGTTTAAACAACTCTGTGCCCACACAACTGATGATGTAGAAGAAATAAATGTTTGATGTCTTGAAAGGAACAATCTGACAAAACTCATACGGGAAAATATAGATAATCTAAACAGACCTATAGATATTAAAGAAATAAGATCAGTAATTAGTAACTCCCTAAATCAAAAACCATCAAGCTTAGAGGGAGGCAGTGGTACATTCTACCAAGCAGTTAAATAAAAAATTATACTAATTCTTTACAATGTCTTCCAGAGACAGAAGCAGAAGAAATATTTCCTTATGAGGCCAGTATTAAAACAGAAATCTATAGACCAGCTTTTTTGGGGAGGTGGGGATTTGTCTGCTTACATCCTTTTGAGACAGGGTCTCACTATGCAGTTCAGACTGGCCTTGAACTCACTTTGTAGCCCAGGCTGGCCTCAAACCCACATGATCCTCCTGCCTCAGCCTCCCAAGTGCTGGGTTACAGGCATGCACCACCACGCCCATCTTTACAGACCAGTATTTGTCATAAACATAGATGCAAAAATTCTCAACAAAATCCAATAGGGTCCCATCTCTATTCTTTCAGAGTATTTTCTTAGGAAAGATTAGAAATCTTTGTTTCTTGATACATTACTTTAAGAATTGACATTATGTCAATTCATAATGCCACTAGCAGTGTTTGAGATCATGGTGTTGCCATTATTTGATTTATTCAGCCAAGTAAATGGTGCAGGCAGATCTGAGAAGAAAATGAATGAAATGTACCTCTGAACTGCCTTCCAGGTAAGCATGAGGATGTGAGTTTGATCCCCAGTACCCCCCCCCAAAAAAAGAGAGATGACCTATGTTTATAATCCTTGCACTATGCTACACAGCAAGTTCAAGGCAAGCCTGGACTACACAGCAAGAGCCTGCCTCAAAAGCAAACAACTCAGTAACCCCTTAAAGTTATTTATGAGCTCCCAGGAGAACCCCTGAACTAGCTGTGCATACACAGACTGAACTTAATAGTATGGACAAACTCTAAGAACTGAACTATGGGGATAGATCTGATCAACAGCCATTTTCTATAAAATGGTAAAAAGTAAATGTTTTACATTTGGTGGCCCATATGGTCAGTCACAATTATTCAAGTAAGACCATTATAGAATGGAGCTGGGTGTGGTGGCATACACCTGTAATTCCAGCACTTGGGAGGCTACAGAGATCGCCAACAGTTCAAGGCCAGGCTCAACTACATAGTGAGACCCTGAGATTCTGCCTCAAAAATAAGCAAATAAGGGTGAGGATATAGCTTAACAGCATAGGCACAGACAGACCTGGCAAAACCAAGGTCCTAAGTTCAACTCCTAGTATCCAAAAACAAACAAACAAGGATAAACTCTCTTGAAATAGATGGAAAGTCTCAGCAAAGATAAAAAGAAAATAAAATTTTAGTATGAAAAGCAGAATAACCAAAATAATAACAAAACCTCATTGGATGGAATCAATGGCAGAAAAGTCAATAAATATGAAAACAGAGAAATAGGTTAGGCATAGTGATGCACACCTATAATCTCAGCACTTGGGAGGATGAGGCAGAAGGATTGCAATGAGTTTGAGGCCAACTTGGGTTATTAAAGAATTCAAAGCTAGCCTGAACTACATAGGAAGACCCTGTCTCAAAAGACAAGACAGACAGACAGACACAGAGACAGAGAGAAATTAATGTCTAAAGAAAAAGTTAAAATTTTAAAGTTATGTTATTCATCAAAGGACTTATCAAGAAAGCAAAAAAAACCTGACAGAACGGAAAAAATATCTGTAAATGATGTATCTGATAAAGGACTTGAATAGAGAATATATAAAGAATTATTACAAACCAACAAAAGACAACCCTTTGTTCTTTTCCTTTTGTGACAGGGTCTCAGTATGGAATCCAGGCCATCCATAAACTCATTATGTAGCCCAGACTGGCCTAGAACTCTTTAGCCTCCTGATTGCTGGGACTACAGGAGTATAGCACCATGCCTGGCTATAATCCAATGTTTTTAAATGGCCAAACTACATGAATAAATACATAAATGATCAGTAAGGACATGAAAAGATGCTCACAACAGCATTAGTCATTAGAGAAATAAAAATCAAAACCACAATGAAATATTAACTCACTTCTACTCAGAATGGCTATGATCAAAACAAAAAAAGAATGAAAGTGTTAGCAAAGATATGATGAAATTAGACCCCTCAAACATGGAGGGTAGGAATGCAAAATTGTATGGGTTCAATGTGACAGGCAGTTTCTCAAAAAGCTACATAGAGCCAGATGTGGTGGCACAGTCCTGGAATCCCAGCACTTGGGAGGCCTAGGCAGGAGAACTGTCTGCAAGTTTGAGACCAGCATGGGCTACAAAGTGAGCCCAAGGCCAGCCTGAAATGCATATAGAGACCTTGTCTCAAAAAGACAAAAAAAAAAAAAAAAAAAGCTAAACAGGAATGACCCAGAAATTCACTCCTGGACACACCCCAAGAAGAATTAAAAATATGTTGACATACAAAGTTGTATAAAAATATTTATAGAGTGGTTTTTTTTGAGAAGCATTTTTCGTAACTGTCAAAAAAGTAGAAATAACCCAAATGTCTCCCAACTGATGAATAAAAGATAAATATATGCATATAGTGAAGTATTATGCAGCCATAAAAAGAGCCATGCTACAATACAGATGAACTTTGAAAACATTATAGTAGGTGAAAGAAGCCAGTCACAAAAGGTCATACATTGAATGATATTACTTGTAATGTCCAGGATAATTGAACTCATAGCTATAAAAATAGCGGGGCTTGTTGGTACATGCCTGTAATGTTATCTCTCAGGAGGCTGAGGCAGGAGGATCACTGGAAGTTCAAGGCTAGTTTGAGCAACATAATGAACTCAAGGCCAGCCTGCACTACACAGACAGTCTCAAAAAAATAAAATAAAATAAAATGGCAAGTGGTCACCAATGCCTGTGGGCAGGGGAGAATAGGCTACAACTGATAACAGGTATGAAGTTTTTTTGGGTGGTAAAAATACTCTGGAATTAGATCCTGGTAATAGTTGCATAACCTTGTAAGTGCACCAAAACCCACTGAACTGTACCCTTTTAAATTGTGAGCCAAATAGAAATAATAAGAAGGTTCTGTGGATCTGTGGAACAATACCAACGAGTCTACCATTCATGTCATCAAAGGTCTAGAAAGAAATGGGAAAGAATAGAGACACAAATATTATTTCAAGCCATAATATGGCTTAAAATACACCCAAACATGGTAAAAGATATAAAGCTACAGATTCAAGAATCTCAGCAAACTCAAAACAAAAATGCAAAGAAATCTGTATTTCTGTGTAATATTTCACAGACACATCATTGTGAAACTGCTACAAACTAAACAATAATTTTGTAATCAGAGAAAAATTACACAGTGCATTTAGATCATTTAAAAATGATCTAAATGATTCCATAGGTCTCACCAGAAAACAACAGAGATTAAAAGGCAACCAGTCAATATTTTTAAAGCGCTGGGGGTGGAAAATACTATAATCCTACAAATATAATTCCAGCAAAAATGCTGAAGGAAACCAGGTGTGGTGACACACACCTGTAATCCCAGCCCTATGGAGGCTGAGATAGGAGGATCACTATAAATTTGAGACCAGCCTGGGTTACAAAGTAAACTCAAAGCCAGGCTGAACTGTAAAAAGAGACCCTGTCTCAAAAAGACAGAAAAAAAAAATTCTAGGATAGGCAACATGAAGGTAAAATAAAGTTTTTTTTTTATGGAAGCTTGCAGAGAAAAGTAACAGAACAGGTCTGTAACTACTATCCTTAGAAGTGCCTAGTTGCAAGATTGGCACCTGGGTGTTACTTGGGAATTTGAATTTAGAGGAAGGAAGAATGGCTCCACTTACACTGTGCACATCTGCCTTCCTTGTGGAATTTTAATACACACTAACCAGTCTCAAATAAAAGCCCTAGTCCTTGAGTTCCCTGGCAGAAAACACTTCACACACTGTCACGATTCATTAGGTCACCTGAAATCTTGTGCCTGGTTTCCTCCAGACTGTCACCCCACACATCTTTCTTTGCTGAATTTGACTTGAAATCCTTTTACCATAATAATGTAGCTGCCAGTGTCATATGCTGAGTCTCCTGAGTCCTTCTCAGTAGATCTTGAGACCTGGATGTGGTCAGTGGGGATGTCCCACACAGAAAAACTAAGAATCTGCTGCTAGAAGGCACACGCTTAAAAGAACAGCAAAAAGTTTTTCAAGCAGGAAGAAAATGGCACTAGAAGAAAAATGAAGCAACAGGAATAAAAACAAGAGTAAAAGAAATCTTTAGATTGCAATATATAATGGTTAAAAGCAAAAATTATCAAATTTTTAATATGAATATATAAGTGTCAGTCATAACTGTATATCAACGATTGATATAAACAGGTTAAGGAAAAGGGGCCTACACAGTGATAAGATATCCACATCCATATATAGGGGAAAAATACTGATTCTAGATGAGCTTCTGAAAAGAGAAGTAGGTATACTATAATTCCTAGGGTGATACCTTAAAACAAAAATACAAACACATAGTTATAAAAAAAGATAAATTAAAATGGATTATCTTAGCCTAGATTGGTGGCACATTCCTGGAATCCCAGGACTCAGAAGACTAAGGCAAAACTAGCCCAGACTGCCAGCAAGATCCTGTCTCAAAACAAAAAACAAAAACAACAGAATATTTGGCACCACCCCCCCCAAAAAAAAGAAAAGAAAATTTAAAATGTCCAAATAACCTAAAGGAGGTAAGGGAAAAATACTAAGCAATACATTATTGGCTAGCTCAGTGGTATAAGTGCTAAGCATGTTTTCAATCCAAAGTGTGCACATACTCAGAAAATAATAAAACGGCAGGTCTAAATCCAAACGTATCAATAGTAATATTAAATGAATTAATATAAATACACCAAGAGAGCTATCATAGTAAATGTTTTAAAAATGAACAAACTATACATTGTTTACCAAAAAGGGTCATTTTAAATATAATGATATAGGCAGGTCAAAAATGCCATCACTAACTAAAAGAAATTTGATGTAGCTACAATAATACTGTATCATAAAAGTGGACTTCAAACTAGGTGTGGCAGCACACACCTGTCATCCTAGCTACTCAGGAAAATGAGGTAAGAGGACTGAGAAACGATAGTTCAAAGCCAGCAAGGACAATTTAGTAAAACCCTGCCTGACTCAAGCAGGGGGGAGGTACTACACACCTGTAATCCCAGAACTCAGGAAGCTGGTAACAGACCAGCCAGGTTACACAGTGACTTCAAGGTTAGCCTGAACTACATAGCAATTCCCTGTCTCCAAACAATAAAAAACATAAACAGGATACAAAAAGTCTTAAGTTCAGAGCACAGAAAATTATCAAGGACAATGAGGAAACTCCTAAGAGTCAAGTCATTAAGATTTAACAATCCTGAATATGCATGTGTCTAACAGAGTTCCGAAATACATGTAGCAAAACCTGACAAAACTAAGGAGAACAGTACTGATAACCTCCAATTATAGTTGGAGACACTAGTACTTTTCTCTTATCAATTGACAGGATAACAAGAATACAAAGGAACAGAGTAACGTGAACCAACTGGATCTAACTGACTTTTTCATAACACTCTACCAAACACAGAGTACACATCACTTTCATATGTACAAGAAACCACTCATCAAGATTGTACCAGTCTTTTTCTGTTGCTGTAACAGAAATTCTACAAGCTGGATAATTTATTTTTAAAAAAATTTGAGCCGGGCAGGGTGGCACCCACCTGTAATGCCAGCACTCAGGGTGAGGCAAGAGGATCACCCCTAGCTTGAGATCAACCTGGGCTATCCAGTGAATTCACTGCACAGCCTGAACTGCACAGCAAGATATTGTCTCAAATAAAAAAATTAAAAATTAAAAAAAGAAGGAAGTTTGTTTACCTCACCGTTTTACAAGCTAAATGTTCATAATTAAGTGGCCTTATCAGCTCAGCCTTTGGCGAAGAATCTTTTGTTGTATCGCAACAAAAGAGAAATGTAAAAATATCATGTTACAGGCAGAAAGAACCAAGTCCACTGGGTGAATTTGCTTTGTAATAACCTGCTTTTGCTGAAGTTAATTCACTCTTAGAGATCAATACTAATCCCTTTTGAGGGTTGCATCCTCAAGGACCTAACTAGCTGTATTAGATCTTACCTCTTAAAGCTTCTACCACCTCAACACAGCACACTGACAACCAAGATTCCAGCACATGAACCTTTGAGAGACAAACCACATCCAAACCAGGTGTGGTGGCATATGTGTATAACTCCAGCTACCTGGAAGACTAAAGCTAGAGAATTCCAAGTTCAAGGCCAACCTGAGCAACTCAAGAGACCCTGTCTCAAAATAATAAAAAGGACTTCAGATGTAACTCAGTATTGTCTACATTGCATATACCCCCAGTTTAATTAATGGCAAACATACACACACAACCAAACCATAGCTTGTCATGCAGGGTTACATTCTCTTCCTTAAGTACAGAAAGACTGGTAGCTGCTAGAAGCTGGGAAAAATTGAGAATAACTAGCTGCTTAATGGGGCAGGAGGAAGTCTCCTTCAGGTTGATGAAAATGTTTTGGAATTAAACAGAGGTGGTCACTATACTATTACACACTACTCAACAATGTCAATGTACACTAAATGCCACTGAATTATATACTTTAAAATGATAAATTTGGTGTTGGAGGTGTAGCTCGATGGGAGATCATATGCCTAGTATATGTGAAGTGTTGGGTTCAATCTCCAGCAGCACAAAAAATAAAATATAAAAAGTTAGTTTTAAGTTATGTCAATCAGTTCTCAATGAAAAAACTATAGCATTCACTTAAAAATGAAAACCTTAAAACTGAAGAGCAAAATAAGCCTAGAAGGATATAATAAACAGATTAATGTAATCCCTACTCTCAGGAGACAGAATGGCAAGTTCAAGGCCAAAGCAGGTTATAGAGCAAGAGCCTATTTCAAAAACAAAAATAAAAGTCTCACCATATAACAAAGTAAGATTTCTCCCAGGAATGCAAGGCCACTTCAAATTAAAAATCTGTCCAATTTGATTTGAAAATCCACATCATCCACCATTTTACCAGTCTAAAAAAGAAAAACCAAATGACCCTATCAACTCTCAAAAAGTATTTGAAAATATTCACCAACAACTCAAAATTTAAAAACTCTCAGCAAACCAAAAGTAAAAGAGAATTTCCTCAATAATAGATGTTTACCTCAATCCCACAAAATCACAGAAGCAGGCTGGCAGCATCTGCCCATAACACAACCTACTTGGAGCAGATAATCGTAACTTTTCAGGCCGACTAGGACCTTGTCTTTGTCTCAAAATTTAAAAACAGAAGATGGGATATAGCTGTGTTCCCTTGGGTTCAATTCCCAATACCACACACACAAAAATAAAACCTGTACCAGCCAAAAGCTAATATACAATAGTGAATAAAAAATATTAGCCCTGTACTCGAGAAGGAATTATCTGCAAATCACATATCCAGCTAAAGTGCTTGCTTTGGCAGCACACACATATACAGCTAAAGACTTCTAATCAGAATATATTAAGAATTTTAAAAACTCAACAGCAAAAAATAAACCCAGGGGCTGGGTATATAGCTAAGTAGCAGAGAGTTTGCCTAGCACATGAGGCCCTAGGTTCAATCCTGACAACCACAAAATAAAACAAAACAAAAACTCAGTGACCAAATGTCTTGAACTGAATTTTCATCAAAGAGGATGTAGGGGCAGATAACGCACAAAAAGATACACAGCATTAGACAGAGAAATTAAGCTGCAATGATGTATCACTAGACATGAAATAAATTGTTAAAATAAGATGGCGGCACAACAGGTAACATACACTTCTAAAATGACTAAAATTAAAAACGTGGACAATGCTGGGCGTGGTGGCGCACAAGGAGACCAGCCTGAGCTACAAAGTGAGCCCAAGGCTGGCCTGAACTACATAGTAAGACCCTATCTCAAAAAGACACACACACACAAAGAAGACAATACCTAGTTCTAGGAAAAACATATAATGAATGAATTTCATGTGTATTATTACTGGAAATACACAATAAGTATTTTTGAAAGATAGTTTTACAATTTATTAAGTTAAATGTACATGTAACCATATTGCCAAGAAATTGCACTCCTGGCGTTTTGGCCCTAGAGAAATAAAACATATTTAATGGAAACCCTGACCACAATTATTTATTGTGGATCTGTTTTTTTGGTTTTATGTGTATGTAGTTTTGGAGACTGAACTCAAGGGTTCAATCAAGGTAGACAACTACTCACTCTATCTGAGCTACACCCACAGCCCTAGGTCTATTCTGGAATGTTAATAAACAATTTTGATATGCCACAAGTAAAATACCACTCAGCAATAAAAAGGAATAAAAACTTGGATAAATCTCAAAGGCATTGTACTGACTTAAAGAAATCAGTTGTAAATGTTACACTTATTTTCTTTATATAACACTATCAAAAAGACCAAACTATAACACAGGCGTGGTGGCTCATGCCTGTAATCCCAGCACTCGGGAGGCTGAGGCAGGAGGATTGTTGTGAGTTCAAGACCAGTCTGAGCTACAAAGTGCGCTCAAGGCCTGCCTGAACTGTATAGAGAAACCCTGTCTCAAAAAGACAAAAAAAAAAAGACCAAACTATAGTGATAAAAGAACCCTCAGTACCACACACACACTGCACAGTATAACAATATCCCCAGATGATTCCTACACATATTTGTTTAAACACCCAGTTAAAGAACCTGTCCCAGCTGACAAAATGAACAGTCTCGCGAAGATCAAATCCTGATTTGTGTAATTCAAAAATCCCTATGTGGTGACATACATAAACCTAGCACACAGGAGGATAGCCTTGAGTTTGAGGCCAGCCTGGGCTACACAGCAAGACTCTGTCCCAAAAAATAAAATTTAAAAAGAAAAACCATATTCTTAACAGCTAAAATGGGTAACTCTATCAGACCGTGTCTCAAAATAAAAAAATAAAGACTAAGGATATAGCTCAGTAATAAAACACTGACATGTCCCAGTGCTCAGGAGGCTGAGGCAGAAGGTTCACTCAAATTCAAGGCCAGCCTGGGCTACATAGTGATTTCAAGACTCAAGACCACTCTGAACTATACATAGCAACTCACTACCTCAAGAGAAAAAAGAGGGAGAGAGAGAAAAGAAAGAAAAAGAAAAAATACTTGTTATACTGGCATAACAAGTATGAGGTTCGGGTTTAAACTCAACTGGGGAGGGGTGGCGCTAACAGTGATACAGTCCACATACTTATTGTTAAGACGATACTAAGTTGCTATTAAAATTGTCCCTTTTCCCATTACGTCTTTCATGAGTTGATACATAAAAAAGTATAGTAATCTTGTAATCCATCCTTTTTCACAAAAACACAATATAAAATACATACAAGAGAAAACCTTCAAAACACTTTAAATATTTTATGGATACATCCATTTTAAACTTACAAAATTTGTGAAAACCTCAATAGATAGGGAACCTGTTAGTATAAGCAGGAATACATTTTTTTTTAAATTACTACTTAAAAATAAGTCAGTAACACCATTAGACACTTTACTATTTGAAACTGAATACTGCTAAAACAGCTACTGAATAATTCAACCATCAGTGAGTTAAACATTTAAGATGAAAGTCATCCCAAGCTGTGAATACTAACTAAAATCCATTCCAAACCTATCTAAGGCTATCAGTAGCAAAAAATTTGCAAATGAAGTCTTTCCCAACACAGCTTCTACCAAAAGACAGATCATCTTAGAAGCAATATTACAATTGGTTAAGTGTTTACAGTGTCCTCTGATTCCTAGGACCAAACTACATGTATGACCAAATTCAGTTCTATCAAGCAGTCAGAACTCCTATCTTCACAGACATTCCCTAAACCCCAAATATAACGGGAGACTCTTTGGGGGCAAATATCCTGGTATATCTTGAAATTATTTTCTTTCACAAAGGAACATATTCAGCTAATTTCCCTGGTGTACCTTAAGTAATATAGTTTACTAGCTTTATTCAAACTGTGAGAGGAAAAAAAAAAAAAAAACCTGCGCTCTTGAAAGTGAGAACAGGATTTTCAATTTTCAATTTTTAAAAATCTGCCTTCTCACACACATAAAGCTTTAGTCCACCCTGTGCAAAAAAAAAAAAAAAAAAAAAACTGCTGGTGGAAGCATTTTAAAAGAAAGCCTGACTTTAAAGAGTAGTCTTACTGGCAGACAAACAGAATTTCCTTCTACTTATCCACAATAAAGTATGTATTTTATTAGGAAAGATATGTCTTCAGAGCTACCAGTTTTTAAAAGCACTTATCACCTTTGAGTGGGAAAAACTTTTCTCAACAAGGCCCAAAACCTGGAAAGAATAAAAGGTAAAGATTAATCAGTATTTTAGTCTGGGAGCCTGAGGCAAAGAAGATCATATGTCTGAGCTCAGCCTGGGCAATTCAGCAACTCAGCCAGGACTTGTCACAAAATAAATTTAAAGAAAAAAAAATATCTTGGATTCAATATCCAGCACCTGGGAAGAAAAAGATTGATGAACTTTTTATACTGACACTAAAAATGTCTGAGAAGCAAAATATATTCCATATCAATCAAAAGACAAAATAGAGCTTGTTGCACCAGCACTGTAGGAGGCTGAGCCAGGAGGATCACAAATTAGCTACATGGGGAGACTCCTCTCAGAAAGCAAAAGGGCTGGGAAGCAGCTCAGTATAAAGGTCATGGGTTCAACCTCCAGTACCACAAAGAAAGGAAATCTGCAACACATAACAAAGGCTAAAGACTTCTATCTGTAAAGCACTGGTAAAAATCAGTAGCACCATTCAGAACCAAGTCATGGCAAAGAAAGAAAGAAAGAAAGAAAGAAAGAAAGAAAGAAAGAAAGAAAGAAAGAAAGAAAGAAAGAAAGAAAGAAAGAAAGAAAGAAAGAAAGAAAGAAAGAAAAGCAAGCGAGAAAGCTAGCAAGCAAGATAGCTAGCTAGCTCATCTCTCAAAATAATCATGGATTTTGGGGGGTGTATTTTGTCTTGTTCTTTTGTTTTTGTTTTGAAACAGATTTTTGGTATGTTCAGGCTGATCATGAACTCACTAGCTAAGGCTGACCTCAAAATCACTATGTACTGTGGACTGGCTTCAAACTACAGATCCTCCTGTATCAGCCTTCCAACTCCTAGTTGTACCCCACCATGTCCAGTCTGAAATTGATTTGTTAAGTGATGGTACATCCAAAAACAATGGAATACCAAGAAATTATTAAAAAGAATACAGCAGCTACATAAGTAGTGACATGAAAAGACATCATACATAATATTCATAAAGAAAGTTACAGAATTTTATATAAAATATAAATAGGTATGCCAGCAAGTTATATTTAACAAACTATCAGGCAAAGCTATCTCTAGTGTGGTAACTATTTTCAGTACTTTGGTATGCAGACTTTTACTTGATTTGGGTTTTTTTTGTTGTTTTGTGGTATGAGGGGATCAAAGAATCTAGGGATACTCTACCACTGAGTTACATTTCCAATTCATTTTATTTTATTTTATAATTTTAAGACAAAGTCTTGCTAAATTCCCAAAGCAAGACTCAAACTGTCAATCCTCCTGCCTCAGTCTCCCTCAATGCTGAGATCACAGGTATATGCCACTTATCCAGAATTAACACTTCATATATTTTTTAAAATGTTTACTCTTTATATATTTCCATTCTACTTGTTTTATTATTTTTTCATTTTAAAAATGAACTTATATAATTTTGATAAATTCAATCTGAAGCAACTAATACTATTGAAATCATATTTAACAAGTTCTAAACCAGGTGTGGTAGCACACACCTATAATCACAGCACTAGAGAGGGTGAGGCAAAAGGATGACTGTGAGTTTGAAGCCAGACTGGGCTGTATTAGGAACACTAACTAAGATCCATTCCAAACCTATCTAAGTTTCCATTCCAAACCCAAAACAAAAAAAAATTTTGAAAACATAATAAAATAACATTGCACTAAAAATACTAAATTGTACAAAAACACAAACTATGAGAATGGCTTCTGAGACATGGAAAGAAACATAGAACTAGAGGAACACACAAGGGTCTTTTGTAGAAGGGACAAAAATAACAGGTTTTAACAAAACTATGCTGACCAGTTAGTTGAATATAGTACTAACACACACAACATCCTTTCTGACAGCTTTTGTACTGAAAAACTGTCCTTTCACCAACAAGAGTGAGAGACCAGGTATGGTAGCACCCACCTGTAATCTCAGCACTGAGCTAGGCTGAGGCAGGCAGTTCAAATTGGAGTCCTGGCTGGGGAACTTAGGAAGACCCTGTCTCACAGTATTTTTTAGAAGGCTAAGGATACAGCTCGTTCTACAATGCCCCTGAGTTTGATCCCCAAGTACTGCAAAAAAAAAAAAAAAAAAAAAACCTATGGGTGGAAGATGAGGAAGTAGCAAGCACTTCTGCAAAATCTGAGGTTATTTTCTCATCTCCTGTCGGAATTCTAGGAGACGCAGCAATTTTAAATTTTAGCAGCACCTTTCATAGAAATTTTTAATAGCTGTATCCAAAAGACTTTCCCTTTGTTTTTTTGCCTTCAACAACCTAGATGATGTGTGAGATTTTAGTACAAGAACATTAAAAACAGGGAGGAAAAATTATGAACAATGCAAAATTCAAGAAGCAAAATGCAGAAGTTTATTATAATAATATGGCAGAAGGAAGATCACTTCAGCAAAAAAGTATTACATCAGTCACCTAGCACAGACTTGCAGAAAGTAATTTTGCATGTAACTATGCAGTTACTGTTTTGAAAATCATGTTATCAGAGCAGTTTCTCAATTTTTATCCCAGGGCCCTTAACAATACTGTCTCAGTCTTACTCTAATGTATTCCAAGAGTCAAAAAATTTTGCCTGGTTATACCTTCTATGGTTTGTATTATAAAAACAAAAGGACAGGGCTGGGGGTTTAGCTCAGCAGCATAAGCACCTGCCTTGCAAGCGTGCAGTCGTGAGTTTGATCCCTGGTACCAAAAAAAACAAAAACAAAAACAAGACAGTTATGTTTTTACCTTCTCTTCTGGAGAATCTAATAAAGCTACAAATACAACAGAAATAATAGGCTGGGGATGTAGTTCAGTGATAGAGTGCTTGCCTAGCATGCACAAAGCCCTGAGTTCAATCCTCAATACCACGAATAAATGACACAAATAATAGACTTAAAAGGACTCTGATTGTGTAATATATACCCAAAGGGAGATAATCAAGCCTTATCACACTCCTACTTATTTTTTAAGAAAGAACAAAATATTCATGGTAAAGACATAGAAATTGACAATTTCTAAGCTAAAGTAACTTTTTTCTTAAGTGCATTTTAAGTTGTTTTTCTAAACACCTTTCTAATTAATGTGTTTTTCATACTTTTTAAAATTGGCCAGGGATCTAGTACAGTGATGCATATCTGTCATCCCAGCACTTGGGAGGCTGAGGCAAAAAGATCACAACTTGGAGGCCAGCCTGGGATACATAGCAAGACCCAGTCTAAAAATAATAATAACAACAATAATAACAATCATAACAATTTAGCTCTTAAGAGCTAAATTAGGGCTCAGCATGATGGATGCCTTGAACTTAATTTTCACAAAGTTCGCATTTTCCCTTCCTATATCAAAGTAATTGACCTATCAATGTTACCTTTATTTCCTAAAGGCAAATAACCTAAGGTAAATGACAAAAGATATTGTGTACTTTCAAATAACATTAATCAATAAATGAAATCTAGACACAATATTTTTTAAAAACTTGGTCTTCAGTCCAAATCATTTTTCAGATATCTAAACTATAGACAGCAGTCTTCCCCTTTAACACTCACACCTCACTTCTCAGATTTTGACCACTTTACTCCCAAGAGACTCACAAATACCACTAGTATATAATCAATCGCTAAGGCGTGTGCTTCTCTGTTCCTTCCACTTACAGTCACACATTCCCATATATATGCACACTCCCCCTTGTCCTTTTCGGACACTTTTCCCTTCTAATGTTTGCCTAGTTGTGGTGGACTGAAGATTGAGGAGAGGTCAAAAAGAAAGACCAGGGGCTGGGGAATGTAGCTGAGTGGATGTAGCTCGAGCATGTGCCTAGAATGCATCCCCAGCACAGCAGCAATTGAAGGAAAAAAAAAAAAAGCAAATTACTGCACTATATTTTGTTTTGTTTTTGGAGACAGGGTCTTGCATGTAATTCAAGCTGTCCTTGAACTCACTATGCAGCCCAGGCTGGCCTCAAACTCAGGGCAGTTGTCCTCCCACAGCCTCCCAAGGGCTGGGATTACAGGTGTGCGCCACCAAGAGGGCTAAAATTGCACTACTTCTGTTTCTGTTTTGGGAAAACTGCTAACAATCCTCAGGAATGTCCCAAATGATGTTTGATGTTTGCTTCTTTTTCTCTCTTTTCTTCTCTCTCTTTAATGATCTAACTTTGAACATACTTCCAAAATCTGTGCAATGGTTTTTAGTCTCCTTAGTACTCTACACAGTCTTCAATTTACATTGAACTTTTTCTTCAGTTCTGTGGATTGAAGCCCAGGCCTTTGCACTGAACTATATCCCCACAATCTCACTTTTTTCTTGTCTTTTCTTTACTTTTTTTTCTTTACTTTTTTTTGGGGGGGGGGCCAGGGGTGAGGCAAGAAAGTCTCACTGGGTTGCCCAGGCTGAGATCAAACTTTCAAGCCTCCTGCCTCAGTCTCCCACAGTGCTAGGATTACAGGTGTATGTCACTGTGCCCATTAAATTACTGTTTAAGACAAAATTACTTCCATTTGTCAAATCATTAATTTTCCAATGACATTGTTCCACAGTCTGAAATGCTAAAGGTTTACTTGTGTTTAGTACTCCTATTTTCATCTAATTCCTCACACAAACAAACACCTTCTTACCACTGTGATTTAATTTAATCCCTTCATATGTAGAGTGTTTTCTAGACTTTGGCTACTAGGAAAAACTAATGTCACCATTATCTTTCAAAAGCTTTATCTTTGGGCCAAGGATATAGCTCAACAGCACAGTGCCTGCTTGGCAAGCGCAAGGTTACAAGTTTGATTCCTGGTACAAAAAAAAACAAAAATTCACTGAGATTACAGTGCCTGTAATCTCAGCACTCGGGAGGCTGAGGCAGAAGGACTGTTGCGAGTTCGAGACCAGTCTGGGCTACAAAATGAGCTCAATGCCAGCCTGAACTGCATAGAGAGACCCTGTCTCAGAAAGACAAAAAAAAATTTTTTTTCATTTTTACTTGCACTGGGCTTAACATATTTGCCAGAATCAAATTAACAATACCGAGCTAATACACCAGTCCCCTCGGCAACTCATTCAAAAAACTGTACCACTCAAACTAGTCTTTCTATCTTTTAAATATGGCAGGGACATGAAGTGAGCAAATGTACTAATTTATTATAGGAAAATTTAAGCAGGTGCAAATTTTTCCCATGTGTCACAGTCTCCCAAGGACCAGACTACCCAAAGAGATCGTATTTCAGAAAATATTCTTAAACTTCCAGAGACTCAAAAATTAACATAATTAGGATTGGGGTCTGCTTACTCATAATTAAAATTAACCATATTTCTTCTATTAACAGCAAGAGGTACACTGAGAAAGGAGGATTGCTTCAAATTTGACGCAGTCTCTGCTACAGGGAGTGCAAGGCCTACCTGGACTACAGGGGAAACCCTGACACACACATACAAAAAAAAAAAAAAAAAAAACACCAAAGAAAACCAGCAAGAGTTATAGTTATACACGAAGTAAAAAATAAAACAGGCTTCTGTGGAGAAGCAACCTCTCCCCCATCAAAAAAATTACCTTTATAGTTTTAAACATACCTACCAGTACAGTCACAATTAAGATACATGGTAAGTAAAAGTAATAATTAAAAAGTAATTTATTTTTCACTTTTTCACATTTCCAACTAAAACAGAAATACAAATTGAGGACTCATCAACCTTCAAGTGCATAATTTACAAAATAAATGCACGGAGTTTACAAAACAAATGCTCAAGATTCAGTAAGACCCAAATTGAGTGAAATAAATTAGGTTAGACAATAAAATATCAAATGTTAATTAAGGGTGAAATATGTGACTTTCTAATTTTCTTTATATTTCTGTATAACTTTCCAAATTTCCCCACAAAATGAACAATTAGTTTTGTAGTCAGAAAAATCTCATTTAAATAAGCCATAAGACATTTAAAGGTTCATTTAGAAAAACTACATTGTCCAACTATTATTAAGAAGTGAGCAACGCTCACTTCCCAAACTGAACTGCTCGTGTTTAATCCCGATGCTTCCCTCAACAATGGAATGAACTTCACTCTCTTGGTTCATTTTTAGATAAATACACGATTTTATTTTTTTCTCCCTAAAGTATGTAAGTTCTCGCTAACCCTCAATATTCCGTCTTTTTAAAACCTACCTCTAAAGTTCCTTACAGTAAAATTGAAATTAAAAAATTGTTTAGCCCCCATCACAACAGCCCCCATCAGGCCACCATCACTTTGGCTACAGAAGAGTAAAGGCCCGGTAAACTACACATCCCACCATGCATTGCTGTCTTGTTCAGAGCAGGTCTCTACGGAAACAGAAAAAAAAATCTACAAGTCCCACCTGTTACTTGTGACTTGGTTTCTGAACACCTCCTGCACTTTCCGCTCCAACAGCAAACAAAAACAAAAGCCTCGTGACCTCATGTCGGCTCCGAGAGCCAGAGAAGCAGGGGGCCTGAGATCAGGTGGCACGTTTGCTGCAGAGGATAAATTCTATCGAGCTCCAGCACTCCCCTCTTTTTTCTGGGGCGGGATGCACGCACAAGCCTTCCCCTGTCTGCATCCAATGGGGGGCTCTGCAGGTGCGCAAGGGAGAAGAACCGGTTGCTGTGCAAGCACAGCAGACTGACTTCCCCGTGCCGGGGCGGGGGCTGCCACAGTGGGGGCGACAGCGACAATACCCCGAGACAGCCTCAAAACACCAAGAGGACTCGTCACAGAGACTGAGAGAAGCCACAGCCCCGCCGCGACTCCCTCCCGCCGGCGCCTCCATTCCCACAAGGATCACAACCCCGACTCTAACCGCCGCCCTCTCCGCGCGGTTTTGCGCCCCTACAGCCGGGTCGCGGGACCAGTGACCTCCCTTCCCCTGCGACTGGCGGGCGGCAAGGGAACGAAGTCCTCCCGGCCTTCCCCTTCGCCCCCTCCCCCTTACCGTCTTGGCGGCCTCCGCCCAGGTCCTGCCCTTCTTCCTACGGCCCTTTTCCCTCATGTCGGGTCTCGAACTGACTGGGAGGCTCCCGTGTCCGGGCTCCGGCCGCGCTCCCTATCTGCTCTGCCCTGCGCTGCTTTTCCCGCGGTGCCGGGAAAGGTGGGAGAAAGGGGAAGTCAGGCTGGAGGAGCACCCTAACCGAGGAAGCGGCAGGGGAAGTGCGCGCGCGGAGGGGGGGGTGTCTATGGGGCGGCCGGTCCGTCTGCTGCCTTTACCACTGCTACCGCCGCTGCCATATTGGGTTCTTACTGTACAGGCAGCCGCTTTAGTCATGTGACCGCTCCCGCGCGGTCGTCACTACTGTACGCAGCGGCTGCGCGAACGAGCGCGCGCGCGCCCCCAGCCTCCCGCACTCGGCCTCAGAGAACTCGCGGCCGTGCCCCACGCCTCGCCACGCCCCCTCCCTTCCGGTCTCGGCCTCTTCTCAGGAGCATGCGCGGGAGAGAGAGCCAGCCAAAGTTTGCTTCTGTGTCCCTGCGCTCACCCCCACAGCGGGAATCTGCCTGCGGAAGCGGAACTTGATCTATCCGGGAAGGCTTCTAAAGCGGATCTGATCCGGACCGCGTGTGAGGCGCCGTGGCCGTCTGGAGGCTTTGAACGAGCCGGCCGCTACCTCCAAGGAGTGCCCCTACCAAATGTCATGTAAAGTTTTATGTTTTTCAGAAAATGGAACCCGGGGCCTCGCGCGTGGAACTATTACTTTTGATAAGCCTCGTCCTTGGGTTTTCGCAGTGTGTTCATTTTGTCAAAAGGTTACCATTTGAAGATTGTCGGCAGTTTCCATCTACTTGTTAATCCCATTCGACAGATAAAATGGGTGAGGTTGAGTTCCCAAACTCAGTTTTAGGATATAGAGAAACCAGAAGTCAGATTGCCAGCTCAGAGGCCTTTTATCTCCGCAGAGTGCCTCTTAAACTTAGATGACTTTCAAAGGGGCTGGGGATTTAGCTCAGCCGCATAAGCGCCTGCCTTGCAAGCAGGTGGTGCTGAGTTCGATCCCTGGCACTGATTAAAAAAAAAAGTTGCAGAGACTTTCAAAGACTGCTGGTTACTACTTCCACATTCTTACACCTGAATAGCCTCATCCAGGACAGCAACGGTGGCTTTTATCTTGGTGCGCTCAGTCCCTTGCACCGTGCCTGTATGTGCCAGGCGTCCAGTAAATATTTCCTGAAACATTCGATGGTGGCTGCAGCCCTTGAAAGATCCAGACTAACCAGGCTTCCCTCGGGTTATCTGTCTATCCTTTGCAAAGCCAAAAGAATGTGGAGGGGTAGAGGGTGTAACTCGGTGGTAGAACCTTTAACTGGTATTGTGAGGTTTGTGGGTGGATTTCCAAAGTTCATAGACCCCCCCTAAAACTATAGGTAGCGTTTTGTATGTGATTCGTATTTTTTTATAGTCTTTAAAAAAAAAAAAAAAATATATATATATATATATATATATATATATATATATTAGGGAACTTAAGCCATGTGGCAGTCATTGCCCAGACCCATCTTAACAATTGATCGGGATATATATATATATATATATATATATATATATATATATATATTTTTTTTTTTTTTTTGGTACCAGGGATCAAACTCACTACTTTGTGTTTGCCAAGCAGGCACTTACACCACTGAGCTAAAGCCCTGGCCCTATCGGGATATATTTTAACATGAATTCCTTTAGTAACTCATAATAGTACCTGTAACACTCATGGTGCCGTGTAGATACAAAGCGTATGTCTATAGTCAGACTGAGAAGCCCCGCTTAATTCCCAGCTATGGCCTGGTTTGCCAGCCAACCTATTGCCGTCTCATGAGTCCAGAAACGCTTCCCCATCTTGCCTTAGATTTTGCTAGGCCAGGTACTCCAGTTATCCTTCTGGAGCTCTGTCTCAAGACTTTTGTCTGGAAGCCAGGGATTGTGATGTTGCAGTTCCCACTTTTTAACTTTCATCTGATCTAGGCAGGTTATTAGTACAATAAAATTATCCTTCAGAGGGCTGGGGACATAGCTCAGTGGCATAGCGCCTGCCTGGCAAGTGCAAGGTCCTGAGTTTGATTCCCAGTACAAAAAAAAAAAAAAAAAAAATTATCCCTGAGTATTTTTGCCTCTATGAATGTTTGATTTGTTAGGTATGTTTACATCTTTCTCATCATCTCCACCCTAGTTTTGGATTTCCTTAAACGTTCTGCTTCTACTCTCATCCTACTCAAACCCATCCTTCACAGGGTGCCCAAAAAAATTCTTCCCCCTAGTATTGGGGACTGAACCTAGGGCCTCAAACATGCTCGACAAGTGCTCTACCACTGGACCCCAGCCTTCTGTCTATTCTCTTATAAGCCCACCCAGCCCCACTAAGACATCTTTCATTGTTTTTAGTTTTAAAGTCAAATTTTCTAGTTTCATACTTACAGTTTCTATGCTCAGTTATCCTTTGACTTATCCTTGGTCACTGTCGTCAGCATTTGCAACTCGCCTAAAGATCTCTATTTTGGCTCTTCATTTAACTAAGAATGTGTGAGACATTATATAAAAATTGCCAACCAAAAAATAAATAAAAATAAATTTAAAAAAATAAAATAAAATTTTAGCTGGGCATGGTGGTGCACACCTGTAATCCCAGCACTTGGGAGGTTGAGGCAGAAGGATCATTGCAAGTTCAAGACCAGCCTGGGCTACAAAGTGAGCTCAAGTTTAGCCTGAACTGCATAGCAAGACCCTATCTTGGAAAGACAAAATAAATAAATAAAATTTTAAAAAATTGGCAGCCGGGGCCAGGTGTGATTGTGCAGGCCTGTAATTCTAGCATTCAGGAGGCTGAGGCAGGAGGATCACTTTGCACCTGAACTGCATAGGGAAATCCTGTCTCAAATAGACAATAAAAAAAAAAAAATTGACGACCAATTACAGCCTTCCTTCAGCTGGAGATTTACCCTCAATTTTCAAAGTCCTAACCTACTCCTTACCATAATATACTGTGTCTATCTACAGGTCTCCATCCTTGCTCAGCTTTAGACAGTTGTTACTCCATGAACTATCCATTATTTTCTTGCTCTGATTCCCTTCCACCTCCTTCTACCTACATATTCAAGACCTCTCCAGCACCAATATAGAAGTCTTTAGTATCTGTCCTACCATAGTAGTTTCTCTCTCTTTTTTGCTTATAAATATCTTGAAAGTGTACTACTTACTGTCTCCACTTCCACATCTTTCAGCCACTTCTCTGCCCTTCAAAGTGTATCAGGACAGGACCTTGGGAAATAGAGACCTGAACCAGATGCCACAGCACAGGCCTGTAATCCTAGCATGTGAGAATCTGAGGCAGGAGGTTCGCTACGGTTCAGAGATCAACCTGGGCTCCATAGTGAGCTCAAGACCAGCCTGAGCTACATAGCAAGACCCTGTCTCAAAAAACAAACAAAACAGGTCTGACTTCTGTGGTAAGAACAATAACCTACTTTTACAAATGCTAGCTGAGTGTAGTATCAAAAAGAAAATCAAGGATTTTTTTTAGGCCATAAATATTAAAGCCTAAGCTTGCTTTATTTTGGAATCCTCGTGAGGTTTCCTTTTCAAAATAAAAAATAGCTTTTTTCATGTTTACAGAATTTCTCCTTGTAAAAATTTCATAGATACTTATTTAGTCTGTGGAGGCAGAAACTAAGACTTGCTCCTCTTGCAGGTAAATTCCTGGGCGAGCTCTCAGCAGGAACCTGTAAGGGTGACATGTGTGATACAGACCATGATAGAGAAGGGAAGAAGCTACCTAAGGGGTGTCCAGCCCCACTCAGCCTGACACGTTGGCTAAGCATGAATGGCCACATTGGTTACATTTACCCCCTCTGCAGAGCCAGACTTCTAGCCAGACAGGACATCCTCCAGGCACGACATGGAGACACTGGGGACAGGAAGTACTAGCAAGCTGAATTGGACTTGGCACCAAAGCTATTTTCAAGTTTTATCGTTAAAAATACTATATTTTATCTCAATCTGCTCGCCTCCTCTTTGTATCTTTTCAATTTTTCCCCCAGTTGATACCCTAAAAATCTGACAGATAATATAATTTTAAATAGCCACATATCATTCTACAATCTGGATTATGTATCATAATTTTAACCAAGCTTCTATGGTGAACATTTCCTATAGTTAACATGTCAGTGCTATTATAAAAAATACTGAGATTAATATCCAGTACACATTGTTTTTCATGGATAGAGATATAAGAAATATTAAAGTAAAACAGGCAAGATAAAGAACCATATATAATATGGTCTTTTGGTTGTTTTTATTTTATTTTGAGACAGGATATCACAATGGTAATTCAGATTGGCCTTGAACTCACTATATAGCTTGGCTGGCCTTGAACTGTCAGCAATCCTCCTGCCTCAGCCTCCTGAGGCATGTGCCACTATCCTCCTATTATGGTCTTTTTCAGTGAGAAAAAGATGAAGGTATTCTTTTTGGCCAGTAATGTCCAAACCTCCCCCCATATCTGGAAATATCCCACCTACTATTGAAATTGAAAACATCAACCTCAGGGGCTGGGGATTTAGCTCAGTGGCATAAGCGCTTGCCTTGCAAGCATGCGGTTGTGAGTTTGATCCCTGGTACCGATTTAAAAAAAAAAAAAAAGTCCTGAAAACATCAACCTCCCTTAAAGGTGAGGTATATGATGTGCGCTAATCTCTACCAGACACTTAAGCCCTAGACAGTGAATCAGGTACTAGTAAGGTCCAGCATCAATGGCGTCAGTGATCCAAGCTGCAAAACCTTCAAAAGGCCAGCTCTGTAGGCAGATTTTTGTGATTACTACTTTTAGTAAAAGCTTCTAGGCTCAATCCCTTGGACTTTCCAGAGATTCTATGAGGCAACTAATTTCCATTAGAATTTTTTTTCACCGGATATCATGGTGCATGCATGTCATCTCAGCACTCAGGCAGAGGCAGGAGCATTGTGAGTTCAAGGCCATTCCGAACTACATAGTGAGACCTTGTCTAAAAACAATAAATATACACTCTTACCGTATATATTACCCAGAATTGCCAGGCGTGGAGGCACATATCTCAGCACTTGAAAGGCTGAGGCAGGATAACTGTCTGTTTGTGGCCTGCCTGACCTACATAGAGACCCTGTCTCAAAAAAACAAAAAGTTACCAATAATTAGTTTCTTCTTTTTCGTTTCTTTCTTCTTTTTTTCAACTAAGAACCTGGACATACGTGTCAGGTGCACGCGTGTCTACATATCTGAGTGCAATAAATCCTGTGACATGCCATCCCTGTTGGGACTGAAGACTTACAGTACTCCCCTAGTTCTGAGGTTACTGCTGAAGAGAACCACCTTGTTCAAGTTCCTGCTCCTTTCCAGGGGGCAGCCTGTACCCCCCAGCGACTGCTGTGGGGAAGGTACACTGCTGGCCCCTTCATCCCACTGTGACACTGATTTGTCCTAGCTTCAGTGCTCTCAGGACAATGATGGAGGCTTTTGTGACTACTGGACTGGACCTTAAATTCTGTCTGCCTGCACTTCCTTTTCCTCCCCCTCAGCGTTCCCCCCCCCAAAGGATTCCACAATAAACGTCACACATGCTAATCTCATTTCCAAGTTGCTTCCTGAGGACCCAGTGTACTGTGTGTCCCTGTTAGTGTGGGTCGTATGTTGATGGAGTCCTGGTCTATCTCTGACTCAGTGGCTCCACATAATTGGAATAGAATTATCTTATTATCCATATAATTAGAACAAAATTATCAGGTTAGAAGTTGACACAACCTGCATATTGGTTCCTTGGCCTGTGGGATGAGAAGTAGCAAAGTAAGGAAGTCCCCTACAGCAGCCAAGATGATAAATCAAAATACTAGTACTAATAATAATGGCATGGACTGCTTCCATTCTAAAGATCAAAAGGACTCAAGGCTATTAGTCCTCCTCTATTTCTTTTATTTTGTTTTGTTTAGTTGGGTTTTTGAGAGAGTTTCTCTTTGTAGTCCAGGCTGGCCTTGAACTCAATATGTAGTCCAAGCTAGCCTCATGGTGATCCTTCTGCCCCAGCCTCCTGAGTGCTGGCATTACAGGTGTGTGCCACCACACCCAGCTCTTTATTTCCCTCACTAAGCTTGCCCCATCAATACCAGATGGATGCTGGAAGATGATGGTAGACTACCAGAAATTGTGTCAACTAGTCCTCCCAGTTGCCACATGTAGTTAAGAGAGATACGCTTTTTTAAAAATTGCTCCTGGTTGGGCTGGGGATTTAGCTCAGTGGCATAAGCGCCTGCCTTGCAAGCGCGCCATAGTGAGTTCGATCCCCGGTACCCATAAAAAAAAACAAAAAAACCTAAAAAAAATTGCTCCTGGCATGAAATAAAGCCCTGGTAAACACAGAGAACCTGAACACGTAGCCAGAAAACTATCAGGTGTTCATTTCTGTCATTCCGATAAATCAAACTAAGATCAAATGGTCCCCGGAGCATCATGTTGCAAGGTGGAAGTGGCACATCTGGGATTGGGAACACGGGGGTTCAAGAGCACAGATAAGCTACACAGACAGATGGTACAGTCCCCTGCATCAGGCCGCATGTCCGCGGAACCACGACACTGGCCCTTCAGCTCACGGCTCGGTTGCCTGGGACGTTTCCTTACAACCAGCTGGCAGGAGAAGAGGAGCAAAGTTTGGTTTATAAATAGATCAGCTTGGTGCAGAAGAGCAAGGTGGCTGCGGTACAGTCCCACTCAGGGGTGGCTTTTTCAAGACAAGTGCAAGGAGAAATTTTCCCAGTGGGCAGAACTTCAGGCAGTGTACTAGGTGCTCTACTTTCTGTGGAGATAGAATTAGCCAAAGGGGTCCTGGGATATAGTTCAATAGTACAGCGCCTGCCTGGCAAGCACGAGGCCCTGAATTCGATTCCTGGTACCAAAAAAGAAAACAGAAAAAAAAAAAAGACCAAAAGGAATGGCCAAAGATTAAAATAAAAATAGACTTATGGCCCTTACATAATAAGGACCAAGTGGTCAGGGGCTTGGGGTGAAAAAAGAATGTAGATCAGAGACATTGAGGCTGGGTGAGTCTATGGGTACAAAATGTAAAAATCTCACTGGAAGGCACTCACCCGGAAGGATGCACTAGACAAACAAGCAGGCCGGTGGTTCCATCCACTGACACCAGCCAGCCTCTGCCACTGACCACCAAAGTTTGTGTCATTCTTCCCTCAACTTAGTAGACACAGTGACAGGGATGGAGGTTTTGAATGGGCCCAACATCTTGGGCTTCTATCTACTGCTGCTACTGAATTTCAACCAGCCAACAAGAAAGATAAAACTGAAAGTACACGCTTATAGTCCCAGCTACAAGCTGAAGGGGGAAGATCACAAGTTCAAGGCCAGCCTAGGCAACATAGCAACACCCTGTCTCAAAAAAAGAAAGGAAGATGGGCATGGTGGCGCACTTCTGTAATCCCAGCATTGGGAAGGCTGAGGCAGGAGGATTGTTGCAAGTTTGAGACCAGCCTGGGCTACAAAGTGAGATCAAGGTCAGCCTGAACTGCATAGGTAGACCCTGTCTGAAAAAAGACAAAAAAAGAAAAGAAAAGAAAGGAAAATGGCATACAACTGTAATTCCAGCATACTGGAAGGCTGAGGCAGGAGGATCACAAGTTCCAGCACAACCTTGGGTAGCTCAGTGATTTCCTGAAAATAAAGATGGATGTGGTGTGGTGCTGGGGAGAAACCCCTGGGTTCTATTGCCAGTACTAGAAGGGGGGAAAAAAAAGCTAACAAGGAATGAAGGAACGAAAGAAGGAAGTTTGAAAACTAAACCTGTGATTTGACACCAGCCCTCAAGGAGATGAGTCAGCCACTTAGTGGTGAGCTGACAATATTGAATCCCTGAAGAAAGTCATTTTTACTGGAATAAATATGTTTCAGGGTTCCTATCTATAAAGTCTCAGCCAGTGCCACTTTCAAGGGATGGACGAGCACGGTACTGCATGCCTGTAATCCCAGTTACATGGGAGGCTGAGGCAAGAGGATCCCAAGTTTGAGCATAGCCTGGGCAACTTAGCAACTTACAGAAAACTATCTCAAAAAATTTTTTAAAAAATAGGCTGGCCAGGGATATAGTTCAGTGGCACAGAGCCTGCCTGGCAAGGGCAAGGGCCTGAGTTCGATTCCTGATACCCACCCCCCCAAAAAAGGCTGGCAGTACCTCAGTGCTAAAGCCTTACAGTCAACTCCAGTACCATAAAAAAAAGGAAGGAGTGGTTACTAACATGAAATCCCATATAACAGTGCATGAAACAAAGAGCCCACGCTACAGCGAAGAATATATGGCAGCAGACACGTGTTTTTAGTATCTTCAGGCCTGGGGAACCATTTCTTTTCAAAATTATAGAATTCCTCACTTCACATAGCAGTCTAGGCTCCAAACTGATGGAATCGTGGCAGTTGTCTGTCATCCCAATTCCTCGGGAAACTGAGGCAAGAGGACTGCAATTTGGAAGCCAGCCTGGGCAACTGAATGAGACCTTGTCTCAAAACTAAAAGATGAAAAAGGGCTCGTGATGTAGCCCAGCGATGGAAAGCTTGCCTAGTGTGTGTAAGGCCCCAATACTGCAAAATAAATAAAATTTCTGGAAAAACACACAATCAAATTTCTGAAAAGATATGCATATACTACTGGCCTGACTGAGCCATGCAGTGGTGGACTGAAGGCACATTGAGGCCATAGCTCAAAGATGTTCCCTTTGAGGACGAGACGGCCCAACAAGAACACACTCCTACTTTCTAAACTGGTGACTGATGTTTGTGACCCCATAGGTAGAATACATGGGTCGGGAAATGAAGTGGGTGGAGGTAGGAATGGTCCTGCCTCATACACCCTTCTCCTTCAGCTCTGAGAGCTTGGAAATCCTGATTTCCAAAGGGGGCAGTTTGTACCAAGAGGCCCAGGAGTCTTGCTGAATCTAAAACTACGGTTATTACCTGAGCACTTCAGGCTTTCAGTATCAGGAGAAGTCGCCATTCTGGCAGGAATTATTGACCCTGATGAAGGGGAAGTTGAGATTCTGTTATACAATGAGCTATTTTTGCACCCAAGCACTCCATATAGATCCCTTCTTATTCCCTTATCCAGTTTCACTACTAAGTGGATTAAGTACCTCAGCCTAGCCTAAAAACAGGATTGCTACCAAGGTTCTAGAACCTTCTAGAACGAAAGTCTGGGCCATTTCACCAAGTATGCCATGTAGACCAGCAGAGGCACTGAGGGTGCGAGGGATCAGGGTAGTGGGGAAGGAAGACATGAGTAGCTCCATGGCCTCAAAGCCAGCTCCAGTGCTGGAGGCTGTGTTTCACCCCACTTTCCTCTCCTTGTATACTTCTCTCAGGAAAAGAGGCCCAATGGAATTGTGGAAGGGCTGCACCCCAAACTACCCAGCTAAGTGGTGCCAAGGAAACTGTGGACTGCACTGATCCCTTCCTCCTGGCCCTGCCTCAGGACTGAAGGTCTTTCGCCCCCCATTGCTGGGAGTTCTGTCTAAGAATTTTCCTTAGCTGAAGAGAGGCATTCGGCCGAGATCACTTCTCTGGGCAACTCAATCTGGTGACTGGTCGGGGTCCAGCGGGCCACCTCCTCCAGCTGAGGACAACTTTGAAGTGGAAGTGGAGCTTGAGAGCTTCACCCAGGATTGGCTGAAACATGTTCTGAAACTGTACCGGAGCCCAGCCTCTTTCTCTCCCGTCCTGCTTGGCCCTCCTCCCACGGGTGTGGCTTTCCACACGCTCCTCCAACTCCTCAGGAAACTGAGGCAGGTGGACTGCAATTTGGAAGCCAGCCTGGGCAATTTAGTGAGAACTTGTCTCAAAACTAAAAAACGAGGGGATTTAGCTCAGTGGCATAAGCACCTGCCTGGCAAGCGCAAGGTTATGAGTTCGATCCCCCGCCCCGTACCGCAAAATAAATAAATAAATAAACAACGAAAAAGGGCTGGTGATATAGCCCAGCAATCGAACACTTGCCTAGCGTGTGTGAGGTCCCAATACTGCAAAATAAGTCAAATTTCTGGAAAAATACACAAGAAGTTATGAAAAGTAATTATCTTAGAGTAATGGCACTGGGAGTTGGAGATTATGAAAAAAGACATTCTTCTTTCATAAAACAAAAAATATATTAATTATGACTATCCCCAGAGTGCATTAGTAGGTTTTTTTAAAAGAGGAAGTGGTTTCACTTCCCCCTCTTTTCTTCCTGGGTTTACTCTGCTGCCAGATGGGAGGAAGTCTAAACATGATTGAATTAAATTATTATTATTTTTCCCATGGGAAAATGCACACCATTATGCCCCTGCTAAAACAACAGTGGTCCCCAAAAGGAAAAATGGGCAAACATGAACACATAATTCACAAAACAGGAAAGCTAATTGGATCATAAACATATAAAAATATCTACTGAGGCCGGGGATTTAGCTCAGCAGTGTAAGCGCTCTCCCGGCAAGTGCGAGGTCATGAGTTCGATACCTGGTACAAAAAAAAAAAAAGAAAGAAAGAAAGAAAGAAAGAAAGAAGAAATATCTAGTTTATGAGTATCAAAGACATCCAAATTAAAATATGAAGGGGCCAGAGATATAGCTCAGCGGCACAATACCTGCCTGACAAGCTCGAGGTTGTGAGTTCAATCCCCAGTACAAAAAAAAAAAAAAAAAATTACAAGTTGAAATATGATTAGTTAATGAACGAGTTCATCTAAAAATCCTGACTTAAAACACTTCCATAAAAATGGTCATTGGTGTGGGTGCAGTTGTGCATGCAAATAACTCCAGGTATTGGAAGTCGGAGGAAGGCAGATAACAAGTTCCAAGCTAGCCTGGACAATTTAGCAATTTAGCAAGGCTCTGTCTCAAGGTATATTTTAAAAAAGGGGTGTGTGGCTGTGGATATAGCTTGGTGTAAACACCTTGGATTCAATGCGGGAAAAAAAAAAAAAAGTTGCCAGGAACCAAGGGAGGGGAAAATGGGAAGTTATTGTTTAAAGGTTATAGACTTTGATTTTCCCTTTAAATTATAATTAGAAACTTAGTGAGATTTATTTGGCAAGATGATTTGACAAGATGATTTTAAAGTTTATCTCAAATGATAAACAAGTTCAAATTAGTCAATACATTTTTGGTTTTTTGTTGTTGTTGTTCTGGGGTTCAAACTCACAACCTCCCACTTGCGAGACAGGCGCTTATGCCACTGAGCTAAATCCTCGGCCCCTTAATACATTTTTGAAAAATGTAGAAGACTATTAAAGATTCCCCTTTCCAATTTTTGTGTGTGTTTTTTTTTTTTTTTGGCTTGGTTTTTTGAGACGTGGATCTTGATTTGCATCTAGGTTGGCCTTGAGCTTGTGATTCTCCTACCTCAGTCTCCAAAATGTAGAATTATAAGCATGCACTACACCATGCCTGGTGCTAAATCATACTTTTAAATATCAATAATCTAGCTGGGCATGGTGATATATACCTGTAATCCCAGAACTTGGGAAGCTGAGGCAGGAGGATCGCCATGAGTTTAAAACCAGCCTGGGCTACATAGTGAGTTCAAGGTCAACCTGCATTACATAGTGAGGCTCTGCTTCAACAAAACAAAAAAACAAGAATTTAAAAATTGAGATGTGGATGTAGCTTAGCCTGAGGGCCCCAGGTTCAAAGTTCAGTCCTGCTCTCCCAAAGTAAATAATACAAATTTGGAAAATAGGCGGGGCGTGATGGCTCATGCCTGTAATCTCAGCACTCGAGAGGCAGGAGGATTGTTGTGAGTTCGAGACCAGCCTGGGCTACAAAGTGAGCTCAAGGCCAGTCCGAACTGCATAGTGAGACCCTGTCTCAAAAAGACAAAAAAAAAAAAAAAAGAAAAAAAGAAAGAAAATGATTATAAAACTGACCGAGGAAAAGAAGTAAAACTGATTGAGGTTGGAGGTTAGCATCAAGAATATTATAGATAATTTAGAAAGAGTTTTTTCTGATAAAAGTGACATCATCCATGGGGAAATGAAGTTTTATGTAATAAATGATGTTTATGGGGCCAGAGATCTAGCTCAGTGGCATAGCACCTGCCTGGCAAGCATGAGATCCTGAGTTTGATTCCTGGTACCAAGGGAGAAAGAAAGAAAGAAAGAAAGAAAGAAAGAAAGAAAGAAAGAAAGAAAGAAAGAAAGAAAGAAAGAAAGCAAAAGAGAGAGAAAGGGAGATTATGTAATTCATCTATGACTCTTTTGAAAAACTAGAGCCTGTTTCTCTTCTGTCTTGGTTTTTGTGGAACGGTAAAGCAGACCTTGGGTGCCTGAGTTTGCTGCCTTTACCTCATATGTGTCGCATGTCAGGCTCCAAACAGGCAGTGTCTACAGGAGCAGCCTGATCTGGGCCTTGGTGCCCACTGTGATGGCCGTGAGCCAGGCCCGCAGGGAGGGAGGATGTTCATGAGACAGATATTGGCAAACATGTTCCTAGAGCACTATTTATAGAGATGGGGTCAACTCTTTCTCATGAAGTTCCCATTGGAAATTCTTCTTGTCACTGTCGTGGAAGACAGCACCACATTTTGCTATACCCGCAGAAGTTTTGAACTGGCTAGGAAATTACAGAGTCTTCTGGCTTTCTGCTGCTTGGCAGGAGGAGGAAAGATGTTGTCTGGCCTTACCTCCTTGCTCACGTTGTCCGTCAAAATGAGAAGTCAAAGCTGGCCCAGATTCCTCCTATTTTTGTAGTTATAGCTTTTAGCCTGGCACCCACCGCCTCTATCTCTCCCGTCTGGATTTTGATTTGGATTGTCCTGTCAAGGTGAACTCTGGTATCTGTTAAATATTGCATAGACACGTGCGTATTTAAACCCTAGTTCACATAATCCTGAACTAGTCATCGGTAGGCTTTTTTCTCCTTTCAGTTACGGGTGTTCACAGGTTGGCTTGATAGAATTCTAACCCAATCTAAAGTTCTATCCCTATATCCAGTCATCCAGTTCCCTTTGGTTAAACCATGAGTGCTTTGCTCCAGTTTTATTTATTTATTTATTTACTTGGTACCAGGGATCGAACTCACAACCTCAAACTTGCCAGGCAGGCACTTAAGCCACTGAGCTAAATCCCTGGCCCTCTGGTTTTATTTTATTTTTTTTTTTTGAATTGTATTGT
This sequence comes from Hydrochoerus hydrochaeris, assembly GCA_004027455.1. Lineage (NCBI taxonomy): Eukaryota > Metazoa > Chordata > Mammalia > Rodentia > Hydrochaeridae > Hydrochoerus > Hydrochoerus hydrochaeris. The sequence goes on along the minus strand of PVLA01006383.1, from coordinate 93,421 downwards.
ACTGTATTGTATTGCTTTGTTTTGGATTTATTACTTATTTTTTATTTAGAGGCAAGTTCTTCCTATGTGGCCTAGGCTGATTTTTAAACTACTGGGCTCAAAAAAATCCTCTTGCCTCAGTTCCCAAGTAGCTCGGATCACAGGCATGTACCATTGCACCAGCCATCTTTCTTTTCCAAAAAATTCTGTGTTAAAAAATATACCTGGACTGGGCACGGTGGCGCATGTCTATAATTCCCGCACTCAGGAGATTGAGGCAGGAGGAGGATCACCGTGAGTTTGAAGCCAGCCTGGTGGTGGCACATGACTGTAATCTAGGAGGCTGAGGCAGACAGATTGCTGGGAGTTCAAGGCCATCCTGTGTGAGTTCAGGACAGCCTGAGCTACATAGTAAGACCCTGTTTCAAAAAGCAAACAAACAAAGCATAACATAAAATTTACCAATTTGGGGCTGGGGATTTAGCTCAGCGGCATAAGTGCCTGCCTTGCAAGCACGCAGTAGTGAGTTTGATCCCTGGTACTGATAAAAAAAAATTTACCATATTAATCACTTTAAGTGTATACTTCAGTAATGATAATTATATTCATGTTGCTATGCAATAAATCTCCCTAAGTTTTCCATGTTGTAAAACTGAAATTATGTATCCACTTACATTTCCCCATTTTCCCCTCCTTCCAGTCCTGGCAATTATTATCCTTCTTTCTGATCCATAAACCTAGAACGGTCTTAGTATTACTGAAGCTCTTTGAGAACGTGCCCCTCTTGGAGCCAACTTTATGGCAACTTAGTTCCCAGCCAAGGTGAAATACAGCATCTGTTTCTCCAGGGTGAGTCCCTTTGGATCTGAGACTGGTGTCCATTGCCAACATTCAGAATTAGAATCTTATATTACTCACCACCGTATTTTTAGCTTGAAGAATAATACTTGATACAGTGTTTTACAAACTTTTGGATATCATGGTTGAATTTTTGAAATTTTTAATGAGGAGAATGAATTTAAGATTTCCAAATTTTATTCTTATAGCAAATACATTTTAAAAAAAAATCACCTCCCACTGAGTGCCACAGTACATGCCTGTAAAATGCAGGTAGGAGCCTGACATGGTCAGCATGGCTGTAATCCCAGGGCTCAGAAGGCTGAGGCAGGAGGATCGCTACAAATTTGAGCCAAACCTGGGCTACAGAGTGAGTTCAAAGCCAGTCTGAACTGCATAGCAAGACTCTGCCTCAAGAAAGAAAGAAAGTTCTTGAGAGGCTAAGGAGACTGAGACAGGAGAATCACTAGTTTAAGTCCCTCTTGGGCATCTTGATGAGACCCCAACTCTAACAAAACAAAACCAAGGCTGGGAATGTAGCTCAATAGTAGAATGCCCCTGGGTTTGAGCCCCATTACTAAAAAAAACTCCCATCTACTAGCAAATTTTAAGTACGGGAAGGGCATTCTAACCACATCCAGCTAGAAGAAAAGTTGGAAGAACATCACCTCAGACCAGAGACCATCTGCTGTCTCCCTTGTTTTCTCTCTCTTTTCCCTCAACCTCTGTCTAATGGAAGTACTGAAGCAATTTCCTCTAGAAACTTCCTGTAGCCTCACAGAGAACTAATGTCAATTCCAGAAGGAAACAGGTAACGCAAAATAAAACAAACAGAGTTATATAAATATGCCAGAGCACGCCTCAGCCCCAGCTGCAGGCTCAGCCTCCATCAGTCTGCCACTGCGGAGCCCCTGACCAGGAGGCCGAGTGGACGAGCTCTAGTCAAAGTGCCCACTGCTGATCTGTGTGTGCAAACCAAGGGGCTCTAGAATCCAACTGTCTGAGCCAAAACTCCCCTCCCTGTCTACGTTCTACCTCTGGACCTTGGGCCCACAGTGGAACCTCCTGAACCCCTGTCTCTTCTGCCAGGGGTATTGTAGGGCCTGAAGGAAGCAGTGCATGCAAAAAGCACTTCCATAAATGTTCGCTGTTGTGTCTCCTTATTATATCAGCAAGGAGGGCAAAAATATGTCTTCTGGGGCTGGGGATTTAGCTCAGCGGCATAAGTGCCTGCCTTGCAAGTGCGAGGTCATGAGTTCAATTCCCAGTACCGATTAAAAAAAAAAAATATATATATATATATATATATATATATATATATATATATATATTTGAGCTAAGAGCCAAATACTGAAGAAAGGACAGCAAGATGGCAAGCCTGGGGGGCAGGAACCGTGACTGCCAAGTTCATTACTTTATGCGCAGCAGCCAGAGCAGCACCTTGGAAGATGTGTTTTTATTCAGTGCTATTTGACAGGCATGAACAAGGCCACCCCTGCTGACCCTGGACTGGACTGCAGGTGGTCAGAGGCTCAGAGCCTGTAGGAAGCAGGAAGGAAGCTGGAGGAATTGGAGAGCGGCCAGGAGCCACTGGGAACAGGCAGGCCGGGCTGCTCCTTAGTTACCGAGGGCTTTGTCCAGACAGATGTCCTCACATCTCCTTGGTGTTCGGCCGGTGGAATTTGACTATTCATTCTGATATTGTCTCAAACGCTCTCCACATTCACGAAAGCGCCTCAGTGCCCAGATATGGACACTTTTAAACACTCATGCTAGCGCAGGGTTTCTACATAAAGAAAGATTCAGCCTGGACTAAATGTTAGGTTTACCCAACATTGTCATGTATTAGCTGGGTGAACTTGAACAATTTATTTATATTCTCTAATCTCCTGTGTTCTTATCTGCCAAAAGGTGGTATCATTTACTCAACATGTATTCGTTGTTTTTTTTTTTTTTTTTTTTTGTGCCAGGGATTGAACTCACAACCTTGCATTTGCCAAGCAGGCACTTATGCCGCTGAACTAAACCCCGGGCAGATCGGTGTATTTTTTTTTAGCTAGGCCCAGTACCATGCATCTCTAGTCTCAGCTACTCAGGAGACTAAATTAGAAAGTAATTTGAGTTCAGGAATTCTGGGTGAACCTGAGCAACATAGCAAGACCCTCATTAAAAAAAAAAAAAAAAATCCTTTTTGAGCGCCCATAATGTGACAGGCTCCCATCTGACTGTCGAGAATGCAAAAGTAAACAGGTCCATATCGTGGAGACCATGCGGAGAAGGGGGAGAAATTAGCTGGCAAGACAATCACTACGCGGGAGACAATAATACAAGTTGATGTGATAGAGACTGGGTGGGAGCATCTTTAGGTCCTAAAGAAAGTGGCTCTGAGAATTTAACATTTGAGACAGGAGGCAAGGAAGGCAAGAAGGAACTAGCCCCGAGAAAATCAGGGTGTGGAGCCTCCCCAATTAGAGGGAAGGGAATTTCAAAGGCCTTAAGGCAGAGCAGAGCTGGCATGTGAGCGAAAGGAAAGGCACTGAAGACAGGAGGGAGGCAGAGAGCCGCGGGGAGAGGTGGGCGGGACTGCAGCCGCGGCCGGCCGAGGAGATGCGGAGACTTTCAGAGAGCAGAGAATGTGTGAAATAGCTGCTTTGGGGAATGGGGGAGAGAGCATACTGGAGAAGTGTCAGCAGGGTTGCTTGGCAGCATTGGGAGACTTCTAGAGCTATGTGGTCATGAATTTAAACTAGAACTGGTTGATATAATGGATGCCGTTCTTAGGATTAGATAAAATGAATGGAAGTTTCTGATACACAGTAGATGCTCAAAAATGTTTACTAGCAGGGTTGGGGGTGTGATTTGGAGGTAGAGGTCTCGATCTTGCGTCAGGCCCTGGGTTCAATCCCCAGCACCAGGAAAAGACTGTGAACTAGCTTACATAAGAAACACAACATTTATTTTTGCTACCATTGAAGACCCAGAGGACAGACAATAATACAGTGTGTATTCTGATCTTTAAGGCAAAGGTTTTCTTCTGAAGAGTTTTTTAGTATCTGACTTTTTAACCTTAGTGTTTTTGCATACCTAATGTAAAATGCTGTGATTTTTGCTTTTGTGGTCTTAATAAACTGGAAGTAAGTTTATTTGTTCTGTCTCTGTGAGAAGTACTTCCTTGTATTCCAAATATAGGAACTCAGCTCATCCAAAATTTGTTTCCCTTTATCTTTTGACTGCTCAAAAAAAGATGTCTTCTGGTCACCTTCTGCAGTATTCTGAAATGTTAATTCACAACATTTGGTGCCAGGAAACAACTCTGCAGCCCAAGATATCACATTTTTGACAGCTTCAAAAATAATCTCCCTTGCTGTACAGTAATGGAAGAAGGCATGTATGAGATTCCCTGTGATTTCATTTCATTAATAAGTTCTCTTTAGAAATCAGGTTTAGAAGTCCTGACATCAAAAATAAATAAATAGCATTTTATATGGAGCAAAGAGAAAAGATTTGAGCTGAACAAAATCTGGAGACAGGTTTGAAGATAGACTATATCATCACTGGGGCCCTTGAGGACAGAGTAGGAGACAGGTGTGAGAAGTAAGAAGGACAGAGAGTCGGCAGGAGGTCACTGAGGAGCCCAGTGCGGGGAAGAGCAGGTATCCCCTGCTTGGGGTAGACAGCAATGGCAGTATGTGGCCTGGAGAACCCACTTTGGATTCCACAAGCTTTTCTGGGGTGTCTCCCTGAGGTTATATCCACTCCAAAGTTCTTAGTTTCTGAAAGGTATTTGTTTATCCTTTTTTTTATCGGTACCAGGGATCGAACTCACGACGGTGTCCTTGCAAGGCAGGCACTTACGCCACTGAGCTAAATCCCCAGCTCCACTCCAAAGTTCTTAGTACCTCGTAGAAATCTTCTCTATCCCTCACTCCATGCCATATAATTTTTTGTTTGTTTACAGTATCGGGGTTTGAACTGGGGGCCTTCACACATCAAGCTGCACTCCCAGCCCTTTTTAAACTTTTGTTCAAAAGAGAGACAGGGTCTCACTAAGTTTCTCAGTTGCTCACAATGGGTTCAAACTCATGATTCTCCTGCCTCAGCCTCCCAGATTGCTGGGAGTACAGGAATGTGCCACCATACTCAGTGCATAATTTTGTAAGTTGGAGAAAAAGAGGTTCTGAGGTTGGAGCAAATGTTGCTGGCTCCCCATCATATTTGCCCAGCACTGGGGTCCTATATGTGCTGACTGCACCTTCGTGCAAGTGTCCAGAGCGCTCTTCTGAAGGTTTTTCCCCATCGCTGGAGAGTGTGATAAAAGACAAGGCATTGGTGTTCCTGGGAGTGGCCATTGAACAATGAATGGCCGGAATCAATACATAAATACATATTCCAGTTATGGTTACAAACTACTCCAAAATTCACGGCTTAGGACAACAACGATTTGTTATTTCTCATGAATCTGAGGTAGGCTGGGCTGTTCTGCTTTCTCCTGGGTTCGCTCATGTTGTTACACTCGACTGCTGCGAGGCTGGGCTGAAAATCAGAATTGTTTTGTGTCTTGTAGTGTGCACTGGCTGTCAGCATGGGATGCTTCATGTTTCCCCAAATGATTTGTGTGTGTTTTTGTGTGTGTGTGCACACGTGCATGCACGTGTGTGCCAGCGTGTGAACTAGGACTGAACCCTGTGCCGTGGTGCTGGGCTGCATCCACAGCCCTCTTGCATTCTTTATCTTGAGTCAGGGTCTCACTAAGTCACTAAGTTGCTAAGTGTCAAACTTGTGATCCTGCCCAGAGTTCTGGGATCACAGCATGTACCACCACAACCAGCAAGACATGGGGCTTTTAAGGGGTGACTAATTAAGGGCAGAGCCTTCATGACTGGGTTGCAGGTCTTTAAAAGAAGCTTGAGAGAATTATTTTTTACCTTCTGGCATCTGAGGACACAGCAATGAGGTACCAGCTTGGAAGCACAGAGAGTACCCCTCACCAATTGCCCAACTTACCAGCACCGTGATCTTGAACTTTTTAGGCTCCAGAACTGTAAAGAGAAATTTCTGTTCTGTATAAATCACTCAGTCTGTACCAGGTATGCATGAAGGTGTATACCTGTAAACATAGCAGTCAGGAGGCTGAGGCAGGACAATCACATGAGTTGGAGACCAGTCTGAACTACATAGTGAGGCCCAATCTCAAAAAAACAAAACAAAACTGTACAAATTACCCGATATAAGATATTTTTAGTGGCACAAATGGTTGAAGACAGATACTGGTACCAAATGTTGGTGTAACAAATATCTACTCATACAGATACATTGTTATTGATAATAGATACAGGGTGGGTCATGAAAAGCCATTCTGGTGAGGGCTCATAGAGGAGGAGAACTGTCAGTAAAGCTAGAATTTTTTTTAATTTAAAAATTTTTTTGAATTATTTATTATTTTTTGTATTTATTTTAATTAATTTTTTATGTTGTTTTGTTTTGTTAGTGCTGGGCATTGCAGGGCCTTTGTACTAAGTTAACTCCCTTTTATTTTTCATTTTTGAGACACAGTCTTGCTGAGTTGTTAAACTGCCTACGCTGGGCTTCAATTTATGATTCCCCTGCCTGGACCCCCCAGCATGCTGGGATTTCAAGCACTAAGGCTGAATCTTTTTATGGAGCACTTAAGTGATTACAGTCTGAATAGTGGTTAGAAATGTGGATGGTTAATGACAATTCCATTGAGGACTTAAAAATGAGAAACAAAACATTAGAAACTGAAGGAAAGGCTCTTTTTTTCTTTTGGTACTGGGAATCAAACTCAGGACCTTGCAGGTGCTTATGCCACTGTGCTATATCCCCAGCCTGGAAAAGCTCTTCTTATAAAGTGGCAAAGAACATGGTGGAATTAAGTCCCTGTCCTGATGCTTCATGTAAGGCACAACTTTACCAGTGATGAACTAGGCTGTGGCAGAAGAACTATCTCAGCAAAGCGTTGACGGTGCTGTCTGACTTCTCTTGACTGCTTCTAGTACAGTGTGAGAAGAAAGAAACAAATTAAAGACAAAATTTATCACTGAAAGACAAGCATATCTTGAAGATTTGGAACATTCGCAGTCTGCCCAGGTTGTGAAAGCATATTGGGAGAGAACACCAAGCAACCATTTGATAAAAACATTGGTAGGGCAGAAGGAAGCCGGGTGCTGTTCATCAGGACAACGGAAACAGAATCCCCAGGGCATTTCAGAGAGGATTGTTGGCCACCCCTCATCATAGGCCTAGAGCATCAACTGGGGACAGAACTATGGTTTTAAAAAGGATCCCTGCCTGGCAAGCACAAGGCCCTGAGTTCGATTCCGGATGGGGGTATCCTCTGAGGAGTCCCTCAGGCACTATAGGGCCTCAGCATCCACAGCCCTGGGCGGACTCCGGTCTCTGCCTCTGCAGTCTGATGCAGTGCTCCTGGATCACACTGGCTAGGACTTGGGGCAACTCAGGCCGCTGCTCCGGGAGGCGCAGTCTGGGAGGTAGCACGCGCATGAAGCTGACTGCAAAGGTGTGCAGAGTGCGAGAGCTGTGCGGGCATTGTTTCCTCCGCCTGCATTTCCAAGGATAACTCAGGGAGCCTGGAGACCCAGCCAGAGACCGTCACAGGTGGGGTCACAGTGGAAAGCCCCTGCTAGGGCAGTGTCTGGTAAGCTACGGGGTCTGAACCGCTGCACAGAGCTCCTACCAGCATGACGCTTCACGGAGCCGCAGGCAGGCAACTCCAACTCCCGAGAAATGTAGGGCAGGCTGCCTTTAGTCTTCGCGACGCAAGAGAGAGAACAGAAGGAAAAAAAAAGGCCTTTATGGAGGGCACAAGGAGGCTGCTGAAGAGACACAACCTCTGGAAGCTTGGGTGGGGGGAACCCGCGGGTTTTATTTGGAATTTGACAGGGGCGGGGTAAAGGGGCAGGCGGAATGACGTATTGACAGCTGATTGGAGGAGCCTTTGTGCGTAAGCAAAAAACCCAGGAGGTTTGACTTGTGGGTTCCAGAGAAGAAAGCAAGGAGCCTGCATATCGGGAAAAACCTGTCAGGCTACACCCCAGAATCATGATGAGGAGGCTGCCTGAGACCTTGAGTGCCTGGCCCCTGCCTCTGTGTGTCTGCAAATTGGAACATAAAGTCAAAGATAGTCTCAAACTTTAAGATTGAATGTTGTTTGCCTTGTGGGTTTTATGTCCCTGAGAGCTATTACTCATTTCTTCTTGCCTGTTTGTTACATTTTTTAATGGGAATATCTACTCAGTAAATAGCCTATTTTACTGTATATTGGATATTTACACTTTTTTTTTTTTGGTACCAGGAATTGAACTCAGGACCTCCTCTACTACATTTTGGAAATGCATGACTTGTTTCACAAGTTTATAGCTGAAAAACAATTTACCTCAAGATAAATGGTACCTGGAATCTTACCCCTATCTGATTCAGTTGATATTTGGATGAGGTTGGGAACTCGGGCTTTAAAGTTGATGCTAGAATGAGTTCAGACCTCTATGACTCTTGGGTTGGAATATATATATATATATTGTATGTAAGAAGGACATGAATTTTGGAAGCTGTGGAGTGAAATGCTATGGTTTAAATGTATGTATCCCTCTAACATTCATGTTTGAGCTTAAATTCCAATGAGATGGTATTAAAAGATATATATATATATATATATATAACTGCTATATATTACACATATATTACATTATATGTGCAATATATATAATTATATATATATATATATATATATATATATATATATATATATATCAGTACAGGAGATTGAACCCAGGGCCTTTGTACTGAACTACATCCCCAGACGTTTTTTGTTCTTTTAGACAAGCTCTTACTCTAAATTGTCCAGGCTGGGCTCAAATTTAGGATCATTTTGCCTCGGCCTCCCAGAGTGCTGGGATTACAAACATGCAAGGTGGGGCCTTTAGAAGATGAATAGAATAGCGACATCTTCCAAGGGCTGGGGAGAAGTTTTCAGGCCTTTTTGCTCCTTTCCCATGTGAGAACTCAGCAACAGACACCAGTTTGAAAGAAGAGATTAGGTCCTCTCTCGACCCCAATCGGATGGAACCTTGCTCTTGGATTTCCTGCTTCGGACCCGTGAGCAATGAATTTCTAATATTTGTGCATTACCCAGTTTGCGCTGTCTTTACAGCAGCAGCACTGGACTTGGATTAAGACCAAGGCAGACTCTGAGGAGCTCTGCCTTCCTGCCGTCTGTGGACCCGGGCACTGGCGGGCCTCCAGGCGTCCAGGAAATAAACCTGTAGAAACTCTGGGGCCAGGACCGTCCCACCCACCCTACCCACACACGTGCACGGCGGTAACGAAGGCTGCTCCTGTTCTTGCTTCAAAGGCTGGACCGCGCATCGCACGGCAGGACCGCGGGGAAAGCCCCCCTGGGAAAGCCCTCTTGGGGCTCTTCTGTTGTCTTCTTCCGACTGTGCCAACGAGTGATGGGGGTGAGCACGTCTCAGAATCCACTGGCGTGTGTAAGGCGTAGCGGTATGTTGAATGCTTATTCTAATGGTAACTGCCGCGCCGGGCAGCTCTTCTTTCTTCTTTCTCAACTTTTTATGGTAGAAAGTTCCACGCACATGCAGAAGTATAAAAAGTAGCGTGATAATCCCCCCTGCACACCCCCCTGGCCATCGTCCCATTTTAGTAGGCGGTGCGTGTGGCCAGTCTTAGGTCATCGTGTCCTCACCCTTCCCCATCTCCTCCATTTTACTTTCACAAAAATTCCAGATATCACTTCGTCGGGAAATTTATATTTCAGTGTGCAGCTCCAAAAGGTTATGATTCTTACAACATCATCATATTGTCTCCCCGGTACCGATAAAAAAAAAATAATAATCATATTGTCATATATATTGTTTGTTAAAAAAATGTATTTTATGATGCTGGGATTAAACGCAGGACGCCATTCATGCTAGGCAAGTGCTCTACCACTGAGCTACAGTCCAGCCCTTTCTCCTTTCACTTTCTTTTTCCCTCTCTCTCTTCTTCCTCTGCCCCTCCCTTTTCATGCTAGATATTGAACCCAGGGCCTTCACACTTAACTGCATTCCGAGACCTCTTTTACTTATTTATTTTTTAATTTTTTATTTTTGTTTGTTTTTTGAGACAGGGTCTCACTGTGTAGCCCTGTCTGGCTTTCAGTTCATAGCAATCCTCCTGCCTCAGCCTCATGAGTGCTGGTAGGTGTGCACTCCCTTGGCCGGCTATTTTTTATTTTTTTGAGATAGAGTCTCTTTTAAGGTTCCTAGGCTGGCCTAGAACTCAAGTGTTCCTGTCTCAGGATCCTAAGTAATTAAGATAGCATTAAATAGGATAGGATTAAGACATTTTTAAAAATTAGTAACTCCATAATATCATCACATAGCCAATTTGTATTCAAATTTTCCTGAACAATATATATGTCATAATCAAACTGTACAGTGAATGGTCAGATTTTTAAGAATGTATTACAGTAAAAAAATACATTGCTAGCCAGGTGTGGTAGAGCATACCTGTAATCCCAGCACTCAGGAGGCTGATGCAGGAAGATCACTGCAAGTTCGAGGCCAGTGTGGGCTACATAGTGAATTCAAGGCCAGCCTGAACTGCATAGCAAGACCCTGTCTCAAAAACACACCAAAAAACCCTCCAAAATAACACATAGTCATTAATCTCCTCAAAATATTCCCTTGATTTGCACACACATCCCATTGTTCTTGCTACTTTCTGAAACAGTTCTGGAAGTCTTTTTTCATGAATGTTGTTACTAGGTATGATGAATATATATATATATATATGGCTGTTGTCGAGTACTGTCCAGAAAAAGACAAGCTTGTAAAATCATTACTGTAGTTATTGTCCATTTTATTCACCCATTCTGGCAATATATGAGTTCTGGCTCTTCCCTAAAGTCAAAATGTGTGTCATTCTGTTGGTCAGTAGTCACTCGGACTAATGTAGTAAGAGGGTGTAGAATTTAAAAGAAAAGGGTATTATTACCCTGGTCCTCTGCTGGATTCAATCCACAAACCCCCTGATCTCTGAGGAGGTCCTTAGTGTCAGCCTACAGATCCCTGGGGTCCAGTTCTGTTGGGCTGGCTGTGAGATCTCTCCCACTAGGCCCCCAAAACTCAGTCCCAGGGCAGTTGGTCAGTAACCTATCATTCACACAATCTCCAGTCATTCAACAACCTTTTTCTTTTCCTGTACTGATGACTGAATCCAGGCCCTTTCCCACTGAGCTATATCCCCTGCCCTTTTTATTCTTTATTTTGAGATAGGATCTCACTAAATTACTCAATTGCTCAGGCTGGGTTTTACAGGGAAAACTTTTCCATCCTTGTCTCAGTCCAGAAAGGTTTATATTTGTAATCCCAAGGAGAAGTTACTGGAATTCTAGTGAGTTAATTCCAATGTACCACTACCAAGGGCCAGGAGTTTAGCTCAGCAGCACAAGCACTTGCCTGGCAAGTGCTGGGTTGCAAGTTCGATCCCTGATACCAAAAACAAAAACAATCTTCCACTTCCAGTGCAACCCAAGGTGCGAATAAAGACACTGAGACAGGTATACAGTGGTGGGGGGCCAAGGGGTCCTCAGTCCAGCCAAGATGGTGTTCACTGGAATGAAGGCCAAGACCCAGGCCCAACCCAGGTTTTATTAATTCTCCATGAGGGAGTGGCTCAGGGATGAGGGACAATGGGAGTGGCGGGAAATAGGTGACTTTGATGACCACCATGAGCCGGGCTAGGGAGGAGGTCTGAGGTCACCTCTGCGATAAGCAGAGGGCAAGAAATGCAGAGACAGCAATCTGCATAACAACTGAGGTAGCGTCTAATAATTTAGGGTCGGTCCTTTTTGCCCTGGAAGCCATAGCCTCTTTCTCCAGGCTCAGTCCCAGCCAACAACGTGGAGAACAGATTTTCATCCCACCCCGCTCGACCACATATTTAGGAGGTCCCTTGGCAGGGTACCACTGACCTGTTGCTTTGCTTCAGAGATGACACATCAGCTCCTCAGCCAGCCCAGTTTACAGTGCTTAAAGCCAATTGAAGAGACAAAGAAATAGCCCAGCCAGCTCAGTACTTATCAGTACATGGAGACAGGGCCAAATTTATCCGTAATGGAGATAGTTGCTCTTCAAGAACAGTGAAGGACAGTCATCCGGGTGGTTCCCCACAGGGTTTGAACTTTGGATCCTTTTGCCTTAGCCTCCCGGAATGCTGGGATTACAAGCATGCACCTCCATTCAACAACAGTTATTTAATTGCTGCTACATGTTTGCTGCTGGGGGCTACTTCCACTTTCCTGAAGCTAATGTGATAGGGCAGTCTTCATGTAAGCCAGTGGTTCTCAAACTTTAATCTTCATCAGAATTTTCTGGAGTGTTTAGTAACATACAGATGTTTGTCTCCTGTGACTAGAATATCTGACTCCTTAGGTCTATATGACAGCCTGAGAATGTACAGCTGTTTTTTGTTTTCTCCCCTTTGGGTGCCAGGGATCAAACTCACAACCTCGAGTTTGCCAAGCAGGTCCTTACACTGCTGAGCTAAACCTCTGGCCCCAGAATGTGCAGTTTTAAGAAGCACCCAGGAGACAATACTGCTGGTCCAGGACCACACTTGGAGAAAGGAGGTGAGCAATCAAGCACAAACCTTCAGGTAATGGTAAGTACTGTTTAGAAAACAACACAGTAATGGCCTGGAAAGTTACCTAGGGGATGGCCACCGGCTGGGGGGCCTGAGAAAGCCGCTCTGGGGAGGTGACATTTGATCTGAGCCCTGAATGTGCAAAGAAACCAGCCACTGAGGGAAAGGCCTCTCCAAGACAGTGACAGTAAACAAACATAGCAGGTCCAAGGAACAAAGGAAGACTCTCAAAGGGTCCGTGTAGATGCAGAACATTTTAAAGGAAAAAGAGTGACATGCCATTGTCATACAAGTAGAAAGGAAGCAGGTCATGGAGACCTTGTAGACTGCTGTATCCTGTGGGTTTTCTTTTTCTTTTTTTTTGTACTGGAAATCAAACTCATAACCTCGTGTTTGCCAGGCAGGTGCTTATGCTGTGAGCTATATCCATCCCCAGCTCTCTTGTAGACTATTGTAAAAAGTCTAGTTTTGTGGGCTGGAGGGAGGTGTAACTCAGTGGTAGAGCACTTACCTAGCATGCAAGAGGCCCTGAGTTCCATCTCCAGGATCATGGCAATTGGCATTATCGGTAGGGTGTGGTGGTGTTGTACATCTGTATCCTAGAACTCTGGGAGGTTGAGGCAGGAGGTTCACAAGTTCAGGCAGCCTGGGCAATTTAGCAAGACCATCTCAAAATAAAAGATAGAAAGGATCAGAGATGTAGCTCTGTGCAAAAGGTTTAATCCTCAGTACTACAAAATCAATAATTCTACTTTAAAAGTGCAGAGAAAGGGGCATAGAGGGTTTAAGCAGGATACTCATGTCACCTTATATTGTAAGTACAAATTCTTTGCTATGCGTATCTTTTTGGCTATTGTTTGAAATACCATGAGGGACAGTGGCTGCAGGGACTGAGGGACAAAAGAGAAGGGTTGCGTGTGAAATGAATGTTATAGCTGGGTGTGGTGGTGCATATCTGTGATCCCAGCAATCTGGAGGCTGAGGCAGGACGATTGCCCCCAATTTGAGGCGAGCCTGGGCTCTATAGTGAGGCCAACTTGTAATATTGATACCCTGTCTCAAAAAAACCAGCCAACCAACAAACAGACAAAATGAACAGGAGAAGCAGAGAAAAACCAGTGAGGGGGCTCTCACAGTGGCCTGGGGAAGATCTGGGGTTGCGGGGAGAGTCAGCAGCAGAGGGATGAGAACTGGGGAGCCCCTCAGCCACAGGAACCTTGCTGCTGAGAGGACAGTTGGGGAGCAGAGTGCCCTGGGCAGCCGGAGCTCTTTCAGAGCTGCCGAAAGGGTGAGGATGAATCATGCTGTCTTCCTTTCCAAAGCGTCTTGTTTCGCTCTTGCAGTCCTAGCATTCTGGGATGCAGAGGCAGGAACACTGCAAGTTCAAGCCCAGCCTGGCAACTTGGTGACTTAGTGAACCTCCTTCTCAGAATAAAAATTCAAAGCCGGGGATGTAGCTCAGTGAGAAACCCTTGGGTTCTCTCCTTAGTATCAAAACAAATAAATAAAATGTCATGATTATAATCCTTTACCTTACTGAAGAAGTGAAGAATATTCTAAATTCTTCTTCAACCCAGATTCCATTTTCTGGCTGGTAATGGGTTTTGTGTAAGCGTGTGTGGGTGTGTGCGCGTGTTGGTTGAATCTTTTTAGCTAGCATATCCCCTCCCTGCTTCAGTTCACTTTTTAAGAATTGCGTCCCTCCCTTTTATCAAATGGAATACAGGGCTTTCAGCAGTTGCTAAGAATTATTTTCCCTTTGTGAAGCAAATGGAGTGTGGGCGGTGGCGGTGGGTGCTGCAGTCCTCTCTCATCTCTTGGGAGACGGCAGGGGCTGGTTGGTCTCCAGGGGCTCGGTTGCTGGGAGAGGTGACTCATGAGCGTTCGGAGTGATGAGCAACTCTTGCCGGGTGCAGCTAAGGCCACTATCAGTTTTTTTCTTTTCAGTCTTTGGCACTGACTCATTTTTATTGTTGTTTCATCCCTACTGGAACGAAATGCAATCAACAGCAGATTTTATCTGACAAGGGGAAAGGGCCATGAACAGCTGTAAGTTGCTGGAACCCTGTTAGACAATGAGCCCGGCCGTCTGGGTTCACAGGGGCAGGCAGCCTGCTCCGCCAGCTGAGAGAGTTGTCCTACTGCGCCACCGCGGGCGCTTGCTAGGTAGGTGGGGCACAAAAGCCATTCCTTGGAAGCTTAGCCACGTGCTCCGAGTCCCCTGGGGTAAGAAGCCATTGCCTGCAGCCTTCAGTTTCAGAATGCTTAAATAATAAAAGCTGGGAAGCTGTGCTTCTTGGTGAAGATGACATTGAAATTCTTACAGCAGCTAAGCGGATTTAAAGGTCACCCCTAACGTCCTGCCCTGGCCCCAGGGCCTCCAAGGTCCTTGAACACCACGTGGCTCTGCAGGCCCTGGCGGCGTCACCTCTGAGTGGCTGTTTCTCAGCCTGTTGCTCTGTGCGACCTCCTGCGAGCTTTCTCACTGTGCAGAGTACTTGGTATTACTAGGACTTAGTATTATTCTTGCAACTGTTCTGTGAGTTTTGCATGACTTTATTCTGGGTTTTAACTAGAGAATCTTTATTAAGATGGCAGTGCGGGCTGTGGGTGGCCAGCCTGAACCTCGGGGCCTTCGGAAGCACCTGTGTCAAGACTGGCCTCCTTCTCTAGATGTGGGATTAAACCACACCCCAGGCAGCCCTGCTTTGGTTCCCCTTGCCTGCAAGTTGGGGCGGCGCGGTGGGAGCAGAGGTGGGCAAGCCTCTGCAGCAGCGCCTCTGGCCAGTAGCTGGGGTGGGGGGACTGCACAACAAAGGTCTAAGCTTTGTTAGTGCCACACGTGGGGTGCATGGCCTCACTGCGCTGTGCTCTGCTTTGGAAGGAAGTGGCGCCATCTTGCACTGGAAATGAAGGAGAATTCTTGTTGCTCCACAGCTTTATCAGTATTTGGTAGAAACATTTTTTTTTGGTTGGTTGGTTTTTGTTATTTATTGGTTTGTTTGCTTTTTGAGACAGGACCTGGCTATGTAGGTTAGGCTGCCTTTGAGCTCACTGAAGGAGTTTTGGCCTAGAATAAATCACAGAACATCATGGCGGTGGCCTAACATGGCGGAAGCCCGAATCGGGAACACTTACCCTGCCGGTCACTCCCTCCTTTTTCCCAGATTAGGACTCCCTCCTTCCTTTCCTGTGTGCCCAAAGAAAATTCCAATCAGCTCTTGCTTCATCAATGCCCACCCCAAGCACCACATCCAGTCCAAGGTCACATTCCCACCACCCTCCCTGGCCCCCGTATCCGGCTGAAGGGGAGGCCCGTCTGCCGTGGGTTGCGTGCTCCTTTACACATCCTTGGTAAACACGTTCTTTTCTTTTTTTACTTTTCGCTTTTCTCTGTTGCATCAGAAAACTCTTAACACTATGTAGCAGAGGTCTGCCTTGATTTTTGCCTTTTTAATACTTGTTGCTATGATTTGCATGTGACTTGTCTCTTTCAAAAACTCATGTGGAAGTTTAATACCCATTTGAGGTGTTCCTGACATAGGGGAAATGCTAGATACCTGATATGCTGAGTTCATGCCTCCCAAAATCAAAGAATAATTTTTTTTTAATTTTTCAAAGAATAAATTCTAAAGAACGACAGAATTAAGAGTAAGAAAATTCATTGGGAAAAGAAATGGGGAATAAGAAAGCTGCTGAGAAACAGGAGGGGTCCTGAACATGTTGCCTTGATTATTTTAAAAATAAACACACAGGCTGGGTGTGGTGGCGCACACCTGTAATTCCAACACTTGGGAGGTTGAGGCAGGAGGATTGCTGCGAGTTTGGGGCCAGCCTGAGCTACAAAATGAGTTCAACTACATAGCGAGACCATGTCTCAAACAGACAAAAATAGATAAAGAAGAATATCACACACCCAGAACCAGAAAGGGTGTGTTTGACTAGTAAATCTGTACACCTTCCTGGTCTGTCTCAGCTGCTAATCATTCCTCTGACTTTCCAGAAATCACTGACCTTTTCTAGGCCTACTTTTCCTTATTGCAAAAGGAAAGCTTTGGATATTAACCTACAATCACTTTGGTTTTGCCTTTTTTTTTTTTTTTTTTTTTTTTTTGGTGCTGGGGATGGAACTCATGACCTTGCACTTGCCAGCAGGCACTTATGCCACTGAGCTAAATCCCCAGCCCTCACTTTGGTGTTGTGGCCTGAGCTGGGTGACGCCCTGTGCCCTCTGCTTCTGTCATCCGTAAGTGTGTTTATAGTCCATAGGCAGAAGGCCCAATGCTGCAGGCAGACTCACTGGGAAAATCACTCTATGAAACAAAGAGCTGGACCTGAGATTCTCAGCCATCAGCCAAGTGTTCACTGGAATTATCTGAAGGTGCTTATTTATTTTTTGATTTTATTTTTTTCCAAATCCATTTTGTTCACGTATAATAAGAAAGAAAAGAAGGAGAAGGAGAAACTACAATAAAATTTCAAAACACATTAGTCAGGAGGCAACACTGGTACACACATTGCACATTATTATCCCCAAATCATTCACCCAGAGCACAAGACAGCTGCATTCAGTTGTCTCAACAATACCACAAATCTTTCTCTTTAGTGAACTCAGAGAAATCAGTAGTATAACTATCTTAACTATTTTTATACATATACATACACCTATATGTATGTTTTTTTCAGTTTCTCATGCTAATGAAACAATATGTTTTACACATGTGTCTTGTTTATTTCATTAAAGAGTATAGTTTCAAGTTGCATCCATTTACCTATAAAAGTCTCCAGTTTATCCTTCTTTATGGCTGAGTAGTATTCCATTGAATAAAAATACCACATCTTTTTTATTCATTCATCAGTCAGTGGGTATTTAGGTTATTTCCAAGATCTGTCTATTACAAACTGTGCTGCTATAAATATGGGTACACATATATCACTGTGGTATGATTTTTTAATTCTTTGCAGAAGAGTAATAGCTGGGTCTAATGGGACATCCAATCCTAGTTTTTTGAGGAATCTCTACACTGATTTCCACAGTGGTTGCACCAGTCTGCATTCCTACCAATGGTGGAGAAGGGTTTCTTTTTCCCCACAGCCCCTCCAGCATTTGTTATTGCTTGATTTCTTGATAAAAGTCATTCTTTCCTGGGTGAGGTGGAATCTCAGTGTTGTTTTAATTTACATGTATTGAGTGACCAGTGAGGTTTTCACATATATATGTGCTGTTTGTATTTCTTCATCTAAGAAGTGTGTATTCATGTCGGATGCCCATTTTTGTATTGGGTCTTTAAATATGTGGGAGGACTAATTTTTTTTGAGTTCTTTATATGTCCTTCATAGTAATCCTTTTCTGAGGAACAGCTGGTAGTTTCTCCCACACTGTGGGTTGTCTCTTCACTCTGTTGGTGGTTTCTCTTGCTGTCCGAAAGCTTTTCAGTAAGCTTTTCTCAGTTGTTGATTCTTTGTGATAGTTGCTGTGCAATCTGAGTTTGTTCATAAAGTTTTTGCCTATACCAGTGCTTCAAGAGTTTTACCTACTCTATCTTCCAGCAGATTGAATGTTTCTGTTTTAATATTAAGATTTTTTTGTATTTTTTTTTTATTTAAAGAGAAAAAAAACAGGAAAAAGGTAGAAATATTACATAATTTCAAGAAAAGAAGAAAAACAGTAAGAAATCACTAGTTGATAAATTACATATTGTTCTTTTAGAAACAGTTATTCAAGTTACAAAATTAAAGCACACAAAGTAGACACTCAAGCAGTGAGAGTGCAAAAAGATCTGTTCAACAATCCAACAAGAACCTAGAAATATGGTTATCAATCCCACACACCTAAACATACATGCAGCTATTTCTTTTATAACACTAATATTAAGATTTTTTTTGATCCATTCTGATGTTAGGTTAGTGCATAGTGAAAGATATGGGACCAGTTTTAATCTTTGGCATGTGTAGAGCCACTTTTCCAGCAACATTATTAAAGAGGCTGTCTTTTGTCCAGTGAGTGTGTTTGGCACCTTTGTCGAAGATAAGGTGGCTGAGTGTGTCTGGAATTGTTTCTGCATCTTCTAATCTGTTCCATTGATCTTCTTTTTGCAAGTACCACACCATTTTTATCATAGTAGCTTTATAGTATAATTTCAAGTCAGGGATTATGATGCCCCTGTCTTGTCTTTGTTGCCCAGGACTGCCTTTGCTAGTCTAGGTCTCTTCCCTAATTCTGCAAGATATGTTATTGGAATTTTGATTAGGGTTGCATTGAATCTGTATAACAGCTTTGGAAGTATGGCCATTTTCACTATATTGGTTCTTCCTACCCAGGAGCACAGGATATCTCTTCATTTTCTAATATTCTCTTCAATCTCCTTTTTCAGAATACTGTAGTTTTCAATGTAGAGGTCTTTTACAACCTTTGTTAGATTGATTCCTAGGTATTTCAGTTTTTTTTGGTTTTTTTTTTGGTACCAGGGATCGAACTCACGACCTTGTGCTTACCAAGCAAGTGCTTGAACCACTGAGCTAAATCCCTGGCCCAGGTATTTCATTTTTGAGATGGTCTCGCTATGGAGCCCAGGTTGTTCTTGAACTCACAGCAATCCTTCTGCCTCAGCCTCTGAAGAGCTAGGATTACAGGAGTGTGTCACCACAGCCAGTTTACACCACACCCAATTTCATGGTTGTTCTTTGTTGTTTTTTGTGGTATTGGGGATCAAACCTGCTTTACCACTGAGCTGCCACACAGTCCTCACCTTTATTTTTTAAGTAAGAAGCGTGGATATCAGAAAGTCATCCTGTAGTGTGTACCCACAGTTCCTTTTTTTTTGGTACCAGGGATCAAACTCATGCTTGCCAGGCAGGCACTTGAGCCACTGAGCTACATCCCTGGCCTGTACCACATGGTTCTATCCTGCACCCAAGAAACAGAATATCTAAGAACACCAATTTTGTCATAGGTAACATCTCAACCACACAGTAAGAAAACGGCCGTGTGTGTGTGTGTGTGAAATAAGCCCAAGTCAAAGTGATCTTTAACTGTCTTAAGGGAAGGACACGGTGGCTAAGGAGGCCAAGAATGTCTCTTGCACTGGTCGCCTAGGGCTCATTCCACCTCCAACCCTCGTGCTGCCGTCTCTTCCTTGCCCTGATCAGTGCTGGGGACCAAGGCCAGGGCCTTGCAATGTTGGACACATGTGCAACCACGAAGCTACCCACCCCCAGGCCCTGCCATCATCTTTTTTGAGATTGCATTTATTTCTGGTACTACTGCCACCAACACCACCCACTCAAAGGGCAGGACCCTTGGAGGTTTTATTCCTATATCCTGTTCCCAACCTGCTGACCCAAACTGCTTAATCAGAGTTCCCTTTCCCGGAACTGGGCAGGGACAGAAGATCATTTCAACTGGGAGTTGCTGGCAGACATGCTTTGTGTGCCATGATCTGGAGTAGCTGAGGAAGAGCTTGGATGCCCACACAGAGGAAGAAGTGTGGGGAGCTAGAGCGGGCTTTGTGGTGCTTGGGTGCTGGGTTATTCCTGGGACCTGATCTGTCCTTGTCATCGTCATCAACAGGTCTGAGGCTGTTCTCTCCTTGCCCATAGCAAGACCCAGGCCACAGCAGAGCATTACTCTCTGGCTGTTTCCACGGGGTTCTAGAAAGCTGTCTCTGCCTTAGGCATTTGATCCCACTGCTAAGGGATGAATGAATGATTTGAAAATACAGTCAAGTCTGGGGATGTAGCTCGGTGTACAAGGCCCTGGGTTTGATCTGCAGCATGGCAAAGACACATAAAATAAAATAGAAGCCATAGGTCAAGGGTCTAGAGGTTTGGTCTTATTCCCAACCATGCCAATGGAGAGAAATCACTTTGTCTCCCTGTTCCGGCTCTCATTCCTTGCAAAACCTGTGGGGCGCTGTGAGTTTTCCTGAGTTGTTCATTGGCTAGAGAAGTAGTATGACAAAGAGGGAAAAATACAGGCTTTTGGGTCTGGAAGTACGGCTTCATCACTGTACTTTGGGTGTGGAGTGTTTTTTTGCTTTGCTTTTGGTCCTGAGGACTCTGGGCTGCTGTGCCAGCCCTGATTTTTTATTTTGAAAGAGTTCCACTACATTGTCCAGGCTGAGCTCACACTGCAAACCTCCTGCTTCCTGCCTCCTGCCTGAAAGCCCTCCAGAAAAGTGGGTTGGGGTTTGAACCGTGGAGTAGCTGAGCTCACAGTGTGCACCACGGTACCCGGTTCTATCCTTGTGTCTTTAGTCAGTATTAATCTCTCTAAGTTCCCTGTGGAAATCTCCCCAGTGGGAGGATCACATGTGCCTGCAATCCCTGGCAAACACTTCCCACGCAGCAGAGCCCCCAGCCCTAGTACCTGCGGGAGCCTGGCAGACTCAGAGTCCTGCCCAGAAAGCCACCAGGTGAACCCTGGGTGCCCTGGGGCTGTGTTTGAGGCTTTGGGCTTGTTTATTAGCTGTAACTACCTTTTATTTCCTCTAAGACTGCCACACTATGGGGAATTAAGTCTTTTAGCTTTCTGGTTGGCTGGTTGGTTTTTCTTTGTTTTGTGGTGCTGGGGATGGAGCCCAGAGCTACACCCCCAGCCCAGAGCCAGCCCTTCATCCGATTTGATGAAGGCACATCCGTGGGAATACTGTGCATTATTTCATTATTGCCTGCTTTACTGCCTGTTGGCTGAAGAGTAGAGGGGCAGAGGAAGGTAAGCCACTGACCGTCATCTGGGACCCAGTTCAACAGTTGGGAAATCTGCGGACAGCTCAGAGTTAACTGGTTGGGGCCGCTAGTCTAGATACCTACAGCTCCGCATGGCCCTCCGTGAGGGTCTGGGGCTGCCCCACAGCGCTCCGAGGCAGACAGGTATCTTTTTATTTTGTAGCCAGTTTTTCCCAAGATGCCTGTATCTGCCACTGGTCTCCAAAACTCCTGAATCCCTCCCTACTGGAAAATCAAGGAAAAGTGGGGGAAAAAAGGAGGAGCAAACACAGGAAGAAACAAAGGAGAGACACAGGCAAGCAACTCCGCAACGATACTCATTCCTTTATTGTCGACTGTGTTCCTTTCAACAGGGCTGGGGTCTGCGGCTGTGGGCAACACTTCTGCTCACCAGAGAGGCCTCTGTCCGAAGCCAAGGGGACAGAAGGTAATGTTCTCTATATATATTTATATATTACACATGTCCCACATAGTCATATGTATAGAGGGACAAGAGTGTGCCACTGCATTAACTGTTGTCCTAAATAAAGACCATAGCAACAAACAGGAAATTTGGTCCTAAACAAGGCCCTTACTTGGTCAATCAAATGTTTGATACATCAAAAGGAAAAAGAGAGAAGAGAGAACAAGAGACTGAGATCCAGCCACCCTCAGGGGCCCTGGTCCCAGCACATCTTTCACTGAGTGTAGTGTCCCCTGTACAGGTAACCACACACACACACTCACACGCATGCACACACATACACACACACACACACAGACAAAAACCACAAGCATCAGCTCCATCTCCAACCACACTTTGGGTTTAGCTCTCAGGCTGGAGGTGGTGAATTTGGGGACATTGTGCTCTAAGACTGTGAGGGACAAGTGACCAGACAAGGTGGAGTTGATGGGTTCAAGCGGGGAATTGTCCACACACTTGCTGCTTCATCCACCAACAAGAAAGCTCAGGGCGAGAAGCGGCTCAGTGCATCCCCGAGGGCCCTCCAAGCCCAGGCCACCGGGGGCACTGCCACATACAACTGCTGTCCCAACCACGGCCAGCCTCTGGCCTGAATCCTGAGTCTCAGTGAATCTCTCAGGTGCTAAAGAAAATTGTGATTCCCTTGAAGAACGGGAGCAAATGGTGACTGCGTTGCTCAACCATCTAATCTGGAAATGACAGCGGAAGAGAGAGCGTCATTGAGGGAAATCAAACAAAATGTGATCCTCGGAGCAGAACTTGGATGGTGCAAGAAAGATTTATTTCCTGATGAGAAGAGCCCCACATCTGCCTGCCATACCCCAAAGGCAGAACAGCTTTCTGTCTAGGGATGGGAGACTCCCACTTGGAAGGTGTCTCAGAGCCTGGCTCGTGATGACCTCTGCACCCCTCTGCCAAAATATATACTGCAAAGGTGATCAAAGCATTTGAGCTTATGATGCTTAATAGTAGAGAATTTCCTGATTTTTCAACCATCATAGAATTAAATGGTAAACTGTTAACTGTTTACAGCAGAAATTACAATACCTTCTGTAAGAAATGTGCATATTTATCAACAGTTTTTTTTAATAGATCTACGGTCTCTACTCAAAAGACAGAGAAAAGGTCAGGGATACATTTTTATGAAGCAGACTAGGCAAGTATTATGGACTGGAACTTCTTTTTTTGATTTTGCTTATTTTTGTTTGAGACAGGATCTTACTATGGAGCTCAAGCCTGCCTGGAATTCTCCATGTAGTCCAGGTTGGCCTCAAACTTCCAATTGTCCTGACTCAGCCTCCCACCCCAGAGCTGCAATTACAGATGTGTGCACCATGCCTCTCTGAACATCATAATTTTAACTCAGATTTAACTTCTAAAATAAGGTAATTTAGGCAATTCTGTGAGGTTGCATATATGCAAAGGCATTTTAAAAACTAAAGGATGAAAATTTATGTCCTTGTAAAAAATAAAGTCAATTTTTTTTTCTTGGAAGCAATTTACTTATCACCTGGAACATCTGGAGACATTTTGGGCTGTCACAAGGGAAGGGAAGGTGGGACCAATTTCATCAGTGATAAAGAATGGGTCAGTTTTCAACAAAATAGTGTGCTGAAAATATGCCTGGGAAACGGGTAACAGACAAAGCTGGCAAAGATTTTGCCTGGGTCTCTGTTTCCTGTGCTCAGTGCAGAGAGAAACTGTGACACCTTTGCTTAGGCAGGGGTACAATGACATTGATCCCTTCTGCGATGACCTGAGATCGGGCAGCTGCAGAGGAAAATGGCCACAGCAGGAAGAAGCCACAGCTCAAAGTGGGGAGTTGGTTTGATGACTTGTTGACCAAAGGAAGCTCGCAGAGGGGACAGAAATAAAGAGACCCAGAGAAGGGACTTCCCTGGATAACCATAGTCCATATTATCTGGGTCCATTTCCTGCAGGTCCCCACAGGGCATCAACCACTTGGTTCATGATTCCTATTCAAGGCTGGGAAGGTGGGCAGGAAGTGGAACTGGGGAAGCCAGTGTTGGTGAGGTCATCGAAGTCCTTGCAAAAGAGCCTGAGAGACCGGAAGAGGTGGTCCGAGCCCCGGCAAGTGGACAACAGAGCCCTGTCTGCCGGGACTGGAGCTCAGCAGTGTCAGGAGGTCTCTCGCCCTTGGCAGGCACCTGGCAGCCTTCTTGTCCCAGGAAGTGCTGAGGGGCAGAGGTGGAGAAGATGCAGCAGGGTGGTGACCACTGTGCTGCCGCTCAGGCACTGGCGCCTCCCTCGGGGGATGGTGACACGGGAGGCGCTGGAGGTCTGACTGGGGGTTTCCAGTCCGGAGAGGAGGAAGCTATGCGGTGACCACGGCGGCCCGGGCTGCTTCCCAGCAACGATTGGCTCCACGAATAAATAACATGGATTAAATAAAGGAGGTGCAGAAGAGTGGGCACCCCATCATACACACGCACGCACGCGCACACATGCACACACACTCACGCACACCACCAAGCTGCAGATGAGATGAGCCGGGGCTGGCTGTCTCGTGCCAGCAGTGTGTCGCTGGGCAGCCTAACTGTGAAGGCTGTCACTCATGGTCCACCGCTGTCGCAGCGTGCAGAGGGGCGGAGGCCACGGAGGCATGAGTGGCGGAGGGCAGAGGCCGCTGGGGACTCTGGCACCTGCAGGGATGAAAACAGCGGGTAGAGGGGCAAAGGAGGGAAATGGAGGACACGGAAGAGTCAGATCTTCCCTTCCCCTGCCACAGCCCAGCTGGGTGCCCCCAAAACCCTCGTCCAACTCAACCAGCCCCTGCAGTCCCCCTGCCTAGGTCCACCGCTCCCTCTGACCACAGTGGTACTGACCAGGATCTGGACTTTCGGACTTTAGACGTGGACGGTCTTTCCAGAAAGCTGTCCAATCGCATGAGTCTCTCCATGTGTAGTGCACGAGGGTCTTGTTCTTGGTCATGAGAAAATTCCATCTCGAAGATTGCTGGAGGGGACACGTCCAACTCCAAAAACATGACATTTTCAGCCTGCGATGCAAGCATGTGAGATGTGAGCAGTGGCCATGGTGACCGTACCTTCCAGGCACTCGGTCGATCCTGGATGTCGGCAGGTGTGGCAGGAGGCTCAGAGGAGGCAGAGGGGACCTGCTCCCTCGGGTTTCTCTCCCGCCCCGCTCTGACTTCCCAGTTTCTTACCCGGTACCTGGGGTGGGACCCCATTGCTATGGCAACCCGAGCGTACTGGCTGATAGGCCTCTTGTAGCCCACTGCAGAAGTAGGCCGCTTCTTCATTTGGCTGCTGTTCCTGTAGGGAAGGGGGGCATTAGAATGGCTTCCCTTCCGACACAGAAGACAGGACCCGGTATCACGCAGGTAGCCAGGCCACCCTGCACCTGGCAGGTTCTGGAATTTTCCTCTCCTTGCTGTAATACAACCTGACAACTGAAAGTGGTATAACAGAATAAAGTACATGTATCTTTGTTCTTGTTCTAATTTTTTTTTCCACAGTAAAAAGGACTGATTAAAGGCTGGGGGAAAAAAAAATACAGGCTGGAGCCCAGGAGTTCAAGGCCAGTATGGTCAGCATGGTGAGGCTGTGTCTCAGGGAGGGATGGAGGCAGGAGGAAAGAATTTTTTTTTGAGGCAGGGTCTCACTAGATAGTTCAGGCTGGCCTTGAACCACGTCGGTCTCGGCCTCCCAAGTGCTGGGATCATAGACAGATTCTTGTAGCCCATGTAACACCACAGGTTTACAGGTTTGTGGCTGGCAGGGGTCTTGTTAAACTAAGAAATGAAAAACTAAGGCTTGAAACAAGAAGGAACAAAGTTGGAGGCCTCTTACTTCCCAGCCTCCAAACTTTAGTCCAAAGCTACAGTGATCAAGACACTGGATAGGTCGGGCGTAAGCTCAGTGGGGCAGAAGCAGTTGATTCAGTTACGGTCAACTGATTTTTTACAAGGAGGCTGAGAGCTTCGGTGAGGAGAAACACAGCTTCCAACAAATGGTGCGGGGGCAACTGGATATTCATATGCAAAAAAAAAAAAAAAAAGAAAAAGAAAAAGAAGTTGGGGTCTTGTACCATGCATAAAAATTAACTCAGAATGGAATTAAATATACAGGCTACAGCCATACAACTTGGATTTTTTTTTGGTTGTTTCTCACTTCTGTTTTTTGAGATGGGGGGGGTCTCACTGAGTTGCCTGTACTGGCCTTGAACTTGTGATCCTCCTGCCTCAGCCTCCTGAGTAGCTAGGATTACAAGGCCATGTGCTCTATTGGGTTTACGACTTTCAGAATAAAACACAAGTATAGTTTATCCTTTTGTGCTGTCCAGGACCTCAAGGGTGGAAAGAGTAGGCTGTTCCCATTTCTCAGATAAAACCGTCTAATTTACCATAAAATTATTATTATTATTATTTTTACACGGGAGCTCACTATATAGTGCAGGCTGGCCTTGAACTCACTATGCCATCCAGGCTGGCCTCTAACCCATGGTGATCCTCCTGCCTCAGCTTCCTGAGTGCTGGGATTACAGACGTGCACCACCATGCCCAGCAAAATTAGTTTTCATAACCTTAGATCAGGCAATGGTTTCTTAGCTGTGATAACAAAAGCTCAAGCAACCAAAGGGGGAAAAAAATCAGTGGGACGTCAAAACCAAAATTTTTTGAGTTTCAAAGGACATCATACAGTGGAGATAACCCACAGAAGGGGAGAAAATATTTGCATATTAATATATCTGACAAAGGATTTATATTCAGAATATACAAAGAATACTTAAAAATCAGTAATAAGCCCAATTCAGTGGCACAGATCTGAATGCCAGGTACTCCTGAGCCTGGGGCAGGAGGGTGACAAGTTAGATGACAGCCTGGCACCTTATCAAAACTATCTCAAGAAAAGGACTGGGGGTGTAGCTGTTATTGCTGCTGCTGCTACTACTACTAATTAAAAGATAATCCCGTTTAAAATGGGCCAAAGATTTGAGAGGCTGAGGCAGGAGGATTGCGAGTTTGAGCCTAACGTGGGGAACTTCATAAGAACCTGTCTCAAAATGAATAAAGAAAAACCAAGGATGAACTGGGCGTGGTGGCTCAGGCCTGTAATCCCAGGCTGAGGCAGGAGGATCGTTGTGAGTTCAAGACCAGCCTGGGCTACAAAGTGAGCTCAAGGCCAGCCTGAACTGCATAGAGAGCCTGTCTGAAAAAGACAAAACAAACAAACAAACAAAAAAAAAGACTGAAGATGTAACTGTGGAAAAGCACCTCTGGGGTAAATACCCAGTCCTGCAAAAACAGACGCCTAGGCAGACAGGCAGCCAGACAGAAACAGATGATAAGCACATCATTGTTACTAGGGCGAGGAGAAGGGCCTAGCTTGGATGTCCAGCCCCAGAAAAGCAACAGCAACCCCCCCACACACACAAAATACCACAAAGAGCTATCCGTTTAGACCCACTAAGATGACTACAATTTTATTGCTTTTTTGTTTTGGGGTTTTGTTTTGGTGCCTGGAATCAAACTTCTGACCTCACGCTTGCCAAGCGGGCGCTTATGCTGCTACGCTAAATCCCCGGCCAATGGCTACAACTTTAAAAGATAGGCAATAATGCGTGTTGGCGAGGATGGGGAGAAACTGGAAGCCTCATATGTAGTTGGTGGGAATGGAAAATGGTACAGATGCTTTGGGAAAGCTTGGCGGTTTTACAAAAAATTAAACTAGCCCTTCTACTACTAAGCATATACTCAGGTGTGGTGGTGCATGCCTGTAATCCTACCACTCAGGAGGCTGAGGCAGGAGGGTCACCAGGAGTTTGAGGCCACCCTGAGCTACATAGTGAGACCCTGTCTCAGAAAAACAAAGACAAAAAACAGAGGGAGAAGGGTGAACTGAAAACATACGTGCATAAAAGATTTATAAGGGACCCAAGGTGGACATTCTCCACATGCCCACTCGGGAAAATGTGGGCCAACCGTGGAACGCAACGGTGCTTGTGCTAGAAAGGGAGTGGAATGCAGGTAGGGGCCGCAGGGTGGAGGAAACTTGAAAAAGTTTTGCTAGTGAAAGGCGCCGGGCCACTAACTGTGCGACCTCACTGTGTGAAATTCCTGGCAGAGGCAACGCCATAGGGACAGAAAGCAGGTGGTCGCTGACTAGGACTGGGAAGGCTTCTGAGAACCAGGGGGTGGCGGCTTCAGGGCCTGAGGTTTCTTTCTGGAATGAGGAAAATGTTTTGGAATTAGATGATGGTGATGGCTATTCACCGCCGTGAACAGACTAAAGCCTACTCCAAATCCGGAGTGGGGACGCACAGCTGTAATCCCAGCACTCGGGAGGCTGAGGCAGGAGGATCGGTGGTGAGTTTGAGACCAGCCTGGGCTACAAAGTGAGCTCAAGGCCAGCCTGAACTGCATAGAGAGCCTGTCTCAAAAAGACAAAAAACAAAACAAAAACAAAAGCAAAACCATACTCATATTGAGTATTTTAAAATGGTGGTTTATATATGTGAACTATACCTTGACAAAGCTGTTACTTAAAAAGCACAGCCTTTAAAAAACACATATTAAGCCAGGCATGGTGGAGCACTCCTGTAATTCCGGTGCTCAGGAGGCTGAGGCAGGAGGATCACCATGAGTTTGAAGCCAGTCTGGGATACATAGTGAGTACAAGGCCAGCCTGGATTACATAGTGGGACCCTGTCTCAGAAAACAGAACAGAACAAAACAAAAACTAAAACATATTATTTGACCAGAACTCTCAATTCTAGGATTTTCCCCAAATGAAATAATTAGAATAGAGACAAAAATTTATATGCAGGAGTGTTTGCTAAAGTATGATTTATAATTGCAAAAAAGAAAGAAAGAAAGAACGAACCCAAATGTCCATCAACAGGGACTAATTAAATTATTATTTCGCCATTAGAAGGAATAATATGTGGCCATGAAAATTTGTGTAGCTTGATGTACACATGAAAAAGTTCCCATGACATGTTAAATAAAGAGATGGCATTTTGTTTCTTGAGACAGGGTCTCACTCTGTAGTCCAGGCCAGCTTTACACTTACAAGGTAGCCCAGGCTACCCTCAGACTTGAGATCCTCCTGCCTCAGCCTCCCCCGTGCTACAGCACAGGTATATACTACCATGCCCAGCTTTTTTTTTTCTTTTGTTCTTTTTTTTTTGATTATTTAATTCATCAAAGTTCATTTTAATTTTAAAAGTTTATGTATTTTAATTTTAAAAATTTTTAATAATGCATTTCCTGATATATAGCGATTATATTTATCTTGGGGAGTTGATACATGCACATATCACATCTTAATGCTTTTTACTTTTCATTTCCCCTTCTTATTTTCCTATTTTATTTTTTCTGAGACATGGTCTCCTTATACAGGTTGGCTCTAGCCTGGTCTTAAACTCACAGTGACCCTCCTGACTCAGCCTCCTGGGTGTTGGATTATAGGCATGTGTTACTACTCCTGGCTTTGTTTTGCTCTTGAAGAAACATCTGCTTAGGAAAAATTCTGAATATTCAGTAAAAAAATAAAAAATTAGTATAGTATCTTTGGAATGTACAATATGGAGATTTTTATTTTTAAAATTTATTTTATGCTTTTAGACAGGGTCTTGCTATGTAATGCAGGCTGGCCTTGAACTCACGGCCCTCTTCCTGCCTCAGCCTACCTAGTGCTGAGATTAAAGGCATGGGTTACCATGCCCAGCTTTATTTTCTTCATGTTGCATCCTCTCTTGTTTTTTGTTTTGTTTTTTTTTTCAGTGCTGAGGATCGAACTCAGGGCCTGGCTCATGCCAGCCTAGCGCCCTACTGTTGAGCTACCCCTTTTTTTTGGAGGGGGGTACTGGGGATTGAACTCACGACCTCAAGTTTGCCAAGCAGGCACTTACGCCGTTGAGTTAAACCCCTAGCCCCGAGCTACCCCTCCTTTATGCCTTGCAATATCTGAATATTTTTACAATGAATCCATACAACTTTGCACCAATAAATCATTTCAAACATTTAGAGAAGCACAGGAAACAATATAAACCTGTGTGCCCACCACCCAGCTTTGTTGTACTTGGATCTTTTTTTTCTTTCCCCCTTTGGTACTGGGGATTGAACCCAGGATCGCTCTATCCGTGAGCTACGGCCCTAACATCTTTTTGTTTTAAAATTTATTTTATTTTATTTTTAGTTTAATATAGATTCTCACTAAGTTCCCCAGTGGGTCTTGAACTTGGATCCTCTTGCTTAAGCCTCCCAAATGATGGAATTACAGGCGTGTTGAATCTTTCTGAATAAAATATAAATAGCTTAAAGGTCCTTCTTCCCCCATTTCCTTTGCTTCCGCAGAGTTTAATCATTCTCTTGGGTCTGGTGCTTATCAATACCATGCATTTTCTTACACTTATTTTTACATGGATTTTCATATACAATATATGCTATTTGTATGCCTATTTCTCAATCTTGAACTGTCTAGCGCATGAACTATGTTTGTTTGTTTGTGGTTTTTTTGATACTGGCAATTGAACTTGGGACCTTGTGTATGCCAGGCGGGTACCTGTGCCACTGAGCTATATCCCTGACCCTGGCTTTTATTTATTTATTTATCTATTTAAGCTCAAAATGTACTTCAGATTCACCTAAGGAGCTCCAGATTACTAGGTTTACTACATCACAATATTGAGTATCAAGGTTTCAACGTGGCATTCTGTATGTGACCGTGCATGGGTGTGTGCCTACTCTTAACTGATGGGCAGCTAGGTTGGTTTTTGTTGGTTTGTTTGCTACTAAACATAGTGCCGTGTCAGGCACGGTGGCTCATGCTAGCCGCTTGGGAGGCTGAGGCAAGAGGATCACAAGTTTGACGCCAGCCTAGGCAACTTAGCGAGACTCTAAACAATTTTTAAAAGTTGCTGGAGATGTAGCTCAGCACTGCCTGGTTTCAGTCTCCCTCATCTCAGACAGACAGTGGTGCACGGACATGTCTGCACAAGTATCTCCACGAACACACCCAGCATTCTCCCTGAGGTATATGCCCAGCACTGCAGTTGGTACATCGTGGGGCAGGCACATTGGAACTGGACTAGACGCTGCTGAACTGCTTTCCAAGTGGTGGTCTGAAAGTTTCCAGTGCCCTGCACTGTAGCAGGCTCAGAGTCTGTTTGACTTATTTTATTTTATTTTATTTTATGGTATTGGGGATTGAACTCATGACCTTGTGCTTGCCAGGCAGGTGCTTATGCCACTGATCTAAATCCCTGGCCCTATTTTTATTTTTATTTATTTTTTTTGAGCCAGGGTTTCGATATGCAGTTCAGACTGGGCTTGAGCTCACTTTGTAGCCCAGGCTGGTCTCGAACTCTCAACAATCCTGCTGCCTCAGCCTCCCAAATGCTGAGCTGAGATTACAGTCGTGAGCCACCATGCCCAGCTTGAATTTTTTACTTTGGGCAATTTGATGAGAAACAAACAAGAAAGGAAAGGAAGAGAGCCAGTGTGGCCAGGAAGAGAAACAAGAAACCCATCTGCCTTTCAGCTGGGTGGGGGGCGGGAGCGGGGCAAGAACAGCCTTCCCTCAAGCAACTGGCTGATTCGTGGGGTCACAGGCTGAGTTGATAGTAACTGAGGTACAAAACCAACTTAATTCATGTATTGTTTGATTGACTTTTCAGGCCTAAAGCTGACAGTCTGAGATCTATTTACAGGATAACAATGTGCAATATAGCAAATATAGGGGATTTCCTTCAGTCTTGTTTTTGAGCTGCAATATTGTTCTTACTTTGTTCCATTTGATTGTTTTCTTTTATTCAAAGTTCTGTTTTGATTGGTTTTAGTTTGTTCTGTTTCGTTTGATTTTATCATGGCTGGTAGTACGGGCAGCTATTTTGAAGATAACAAGAAGCTTTATGGTAGCCATTGATGATTTCCTATTATCTTGTTTTGAAGTCCTGTATCACTTTCACTGTTTTGTTTTGATTGGCTTTTTTTTTTTTTTTTTTTTGAGACAGGGTTTCACTATGCAGGTTTGGCTGGCTTCTAACTCACAGTGATCCTCCTGCCTCAGCCTCCTAAGTACTAGGTTACAGGCGTGCGCTGCCAAGCCAGGTTCTCATCACTCCATCAGCATTTTTTTTTTTTTGTACCAGAAATTGAACTCAGGACCTTGCACTTGCCAGGCAGGTGTCATTACAACTGAGCCATATTCCCCAGCCCTTGATTGGCTTTATTCTATCTTATTTTGTTTGGTTTTATTCTTCTTAAGATAAAATTTTTTTAAAAGGTAGAAAAGAAAACAAAGCTATTTCCAGTTTTAAAAATAAAAGAGCACAGGCTTTGGAGTGAGACGGACCTGGGTTTGCCTGCTGACCCTGCTCCTAAGTTCTGCCACCTTCGCGAGTGGGTTTCTGTCTTGGGGGCCCTGACACTTCACCCTGTGTTCGGAACCGCTGATCTTAGCTAGGCACGCGGAGAGGGCGCAACACACAGCAGCTGCGATCATTATTAATTCTCGTTCCGCTTGCCAACTTCAAGGAGGGACACAGATGGAGTGAAACAAGCACTGAAAGACAGAAGAGAAGAACCAGCCAGGTGCTTCTCGGGGAGGGCGCGGCAGCCGTGGGGAGCGGACAGAACCGGGCTCTGCAGCAGAGTGTGCCAAGTCCCCGTTCACGGCTGTTGCTTTCAGGATCCACTGGCCAGCCCAGGACCAGCTGGGGCGCAGGCCGGGCTCCCCACCCTCCCCACAGGGGCGGGCCAGGCCCTGAGGGCCTCCTCCAGAACTGCCCTCGGCGGCCTCCACACCATGCCCAGCCACTCGGCCTGCGTGCTCCTGTTCCTGTTCTGAAAACGCGCGTCCAACACACGCTCTGCACAGGCGCCCAGCGCCGCGAGCTGGTCACCCCTCCCTGCAGCAGCTGGCCACAGGCTCCCCGGCTGGCCCTGTGTCTCCGAATGCTCTCTCCTCAGTTCCCGTCCTGCAAGCTGTCCCATCCCCACCCTGACCCTCACTCTAACCAAGTTACCCTAACGTGGTAACACACACCCAACCCTCGCTGCCTTGTGAGAAATCCTGGAGCCCCACACAGAGTAAAAATGTTCCTACTGGTTGGCTAGTGAGATTGCTAATGCTTATCCTAATGAATTAATTTTTGTGGTGCTGGGATTGAACCCAGCCTACATGCTCTACCACTGAACTACACCCCCAGCCCTATTTATTTGTCTTTTTGACACAGGGTCTCACTGTGCAGTTCAGGCTGGCCTTGAGCTCACTTTGTAGCCCAGGCTGGGATGACAGGTGTGAGCCACCACGCCCGGCTGATTTTTGTAATTTTAGGAAGACTTCTCTTTAAATTGTTAAGGTGTCTGGGCTGAGCTCAAACCCGCAGTCATGCTCAGCTTCCCGGTGTCTACACCACCCCAACTGGCTGTGAAACCTATTATGAGAAACTAAAAAATAAAAAAGATCATGCTTGTTGTAAGCAAGTTCCGCCCCCACCGGCAACTTTAATGCAAAGTTGTTCGTGACTGTGGAAACAGCCCTACCTGAGATTATTTCCTGACCCGTGGGTGGCGGTGGGCAGTGGAGAGAAACAGGGAGGAGAAATGGAGGTTTCTGAAGCAGGCGGAGGACTTGGGAGTTGCTGCTAATCCTGCCGTGGGAGAGCAGCATGGGCGGGTCCACGCTTGCTTGGGAAAACCTCTAAGGGGCAGCCCGGCCTTAGGTGATTAATGTCCACAATGCCTTTCCCCTGACTTCTAGGCCTTCAGTGGGGGCCTCCCCAGGGTACCACAGGCCACAGAAAAACCAAGTCTCCCACACAGAATTGAGTGCATGGAATGCATGGAACAATGCCCTGATTAGTTAGATTCGCTCTGGAAAGGGCTTTTCTGTTTGTTTTCCAGCCCTGGTTATGTCACAAACATGCAAGCCACTGCGGGCAGGAGGCAGCTCTGTGACAGCCCAGAACCCAGGGCTCCTCAGTGCCAGGGAAGCCTCTTCCAAGCACAGCCAGGCTGCTGCCTTCACCTGCAGCCAGGAGCAGGGGACCCAGGAGACCCCAGCCAGCAGCTCCTGCCCCCGGGTCACACTTCTGTGGCATGGAGCGCTCTGCGGAGGCAGGGGGCACCGTAGGACTTCTGTTAAGATCAGCTCTACTTTACACCAACCTCCACTGCTTGACAGACAAAGAAAACTAAAAAAACTTACGTCATATAAACACTCCTAGCTCCATTCTGACTTATATTTAAATTTTTTGTTCTTTTTTGAGACAAGGTCTTACTATGCAGCCCAGGCTGGACTTGAACTTCCCTGTGACTATCCCGCCTCAGCCTCCTAAGTGGTGGGATTACAGGCAGGTGCCACCACAGCCAACTTTTTTCTTTTTTAAACTCTGAAATAAATATTAAATATTGCAGACTGTAATCACCAGACATAGCAAACCAGACAGTGACTTTGAAAAAACAGGGAAGAGCTGGTGTGGTGACACACACCTGTAATCCCAGCATTTGGGAGGCTGAGGCAGGGCACTGTGAGTTTGAGGTCAGCCTGGGCTATATAGTGAGTTCAAAGCCAGCCTGAATTTCATAGCAAGATCCTGTCTCAACAACAACAACAACACCATAATTATTTTTGTGTGTGTGCAGTACTGGGATAAAATTCTGGGGTACATCTTCAGCTCTTTTATTTTTTGAGACAGGGTCTTGCTAAATTGTCCCAAGTAGCTTGAACTTGAGATCCTCCTGCCTCAGCCTTCCTCAGTTAGGGAAATATGGGCATGCACCACTGCAGCCCAGCTTGCATGGTATTTGGCAACTGTTTTTGAAATAAATTATTTGTTGGAATTTTTTTTTTGAAATTACTTTAATGAAATCTATAATAACTATTCATCTATTTTGTATATGCATACAGTAGAGAATATTAAGTGTGTCAAAACTGCCCTTCTGGTTTTATTTAGGTAGATTTTGAATACTTTCTATACAAAATATATGCTCTCTTCCAAGTAGGTGCATACATAGTTTCTATAAGATAGCATGGTTATGTTATGACTATAGTCCTTCCAAAAAATCTTCTAAATACATTTATCTTTCAAATCTCTGTTTAAAATTTTTGAGGTATATGGTCCAGTTGGGGTTCACCTAGGACAGCTGCCAGCAAACATCTGCACATGCAGGCTGGGGGGTGACCAGATGTGGATTTCAGGTGAAGGATGTATGTGCGGGGACTAAGTCTCTCCAAAGAATCCTGGAAAATAAAACACTGTACAGGGAAACTATGGCTTGAAGCTTCTGAGGAATGGCCAGTGTGAGGTTTTCCAACAGCAAAGAAAACTGTGTTTTTTTTCTTCAAATGATTCCATGTTCCAGAAAGATGATGGGAGCTGGGCATGGTGGCGTATACCTACAGTCCCAGTACTCAGGAGGCTGAGGCAGGAGAGTTACTGTGAATTGGAGGTCAGCTTGGACTATACAGTGAGACCCTGTCTCAACCCCTTCCCACACACAAAAAAAAAACCCATGAAAGTTATTAGTGGTATTTATTCTACAAATTAAAGTGCGCTGGTCTAACAGAACTATTTCAATTTTTAAAATCTGTGAATGGCTTTTCAGCCTATGCGAATCATCTTATTTTTGGAAAAGAGAAAAATGTGTCTATACATAGAAAAAAATGGAAAATTAATATTAAATATTAGCATATTATCCCTCAATGGACAGAAACTTCCTCCTCCTCCTCCCCCCTCCCTCTTTTTTGCAGTGTTGGAGATTGAACCAACTTTGCACATGCTAGGAAAGTGCTACACCACTGAAATACATCGCCCGGCCCTTTTTATTTTGGAACATGGTCTTGCTAAACAGTTCAGTACTCAAATTTGTAATCCTCCTACCTTAACCTCAGAGTATTTGGGATTACAGGTGTTCATCAACATATCTGGCTCAGAAATTTTTTTCCCTAGTGTTTGTTTTAGTTTTTGTTTTCATGGTACTGGGGATTGAACCAAAGGCTTTCGTACTGAGTTACACTTCAGTTCTTTTTAAATTTTTTTTTTTTTTTTTAAACAGACTTGCTATGTTGCTAGGCTGCCCAGGCTGAGCTCAAACTTGTGAATCTCCTATCTCAGCCTCTCAGAGTATTAGGATTATACGTGTGTACCACCAAGCCTGGCTCAGGAGTTTTATGCTTTTAGGCCAGGTGTGGCGATACACTCCTGTAATCCCAGCACTTGGGAGGCTGAGGCAGGTGGATCACTGTGTTCGAGGCCAGCGTGGGCTACACAGTGAGCACAAGGCCAGCCTGAACTGCAGAGAAAAACCATGTTTCAAAGAGAGAAAAAAGTTTTATTCTTTCAATGTTTATCTAAATTTTCAGTAACAGTCTCATGCTTAGCATGTGAAAAGCCCAACACCCAAAATAACAGCAGGTAAATAAATTTTCCATAATGAATACATTTTATATTTGCAATTCAATTAAGAGTTACTTAAAAAGGAAAATACTTTTGGGAAGTAGAAATAAAGAATAGGGACTGGGGATTTAGCTCAGTGGAATAAGCACCTGCCTTGCAAGCTCATGATCGTGAGTTCGATCCCCAGTACCGATAAAAAAGGGGGGGGCAGGGGTTTAGCTCAGCAGCATAAGTGCTTGCTTGGCAAACGTGAGGTCATGAGTTCGATCCCTGGTACCAAAAAAAAAAAAAAAAAAAAAAAGATAAAGAATAGAAGTTCACAATCATCAAATAAAAAGCTTAATAGGCTTCAGGCAAAGCACCAACCGCACTTTCAGGGTCTTATGCCAGAGACAGATAATGCACAAGGCACAGGTGCAGGGGTAAAGTTAGGGGCAATGAATGAACTCCTCTGGTGAGTGAAGCTACAAAACTCACACCAAAATCCTGTCTCAGTTCCTGATTAGAAGAGACTAAGGGCAGGACAGTTAAATGCAATGAAAGCTCTCAGGGGTGTGTGTGTGTGTGTGTGTGGTGTGTGTGTGTGTGGTGTGTGTGTGTGTGGTGTGTGTGCTATAAGGGCCATTATTGGGAAGTTGGGGAAAACTGAATATTACCTCTGTAACCATCTCAATATGAAATTTCCTGAAATCAATCATTGTGAAATACAGGCAAAGAGGGGACGAGGATTTAGCTCAGTGGCATAAGCACCTGCCTGGCAAGTGCGAGGTCATGAGTTCGATCCCCGGTACCAAAAAAACCCAAAACAAAACAACAACAAAAAAAAGAAATACAGGCAAAAGGGCTACAACTTAATCTCAGTTGAGATGTGGCAAGATGTTAGAAATTCAGGGCAGCAATGGGCAGGAGTATTGTGAGTTCAAGGCCAGCCTGTGCTACAACATAGTGAGATCCTGTCTCAAAAAAAAAAAAATCCAAACAAAAAAATTTGGTGTGGTATATATGAAAATTCTTTGTACTATTTTTGTAGTTCTTATATTTTGAAATAAAAAGTTCTCGAAGGTTCTCTTATCCCAGCTATGGTTCAATGTACAGAAATTCTGCTGGGTGTGGTGGTGGGTGCCCGAAATTCTAGCACTTAGAAGGCTGAGGCAGGATGATAGCCAGTCCAGTCTAGGCCATAAAATGAGTTCGGGGTCAGCCGGGGATACATAGCAAGCACCTGCCTCACAACACACACACACACATACACACATATAGATCCATGCACACACGCACACAGAGAAGAAACCACACACACCTGTTAGCCCAGAGCTCTGGGAAGCAGAGGCAGGAGGAATACAAGTTTGAGCCCAGCCTGGGCAATTTAGCAAGACTCTCTATCAAAAGAAAAAATAAAGGACTGAGATGTACCTCAGTGCAAAGGCCCCCAGGTTCAATCCCTAATACCAAAAAAGGAAAAAAGTTGGACTGTAAACCCAAAGTGACACCACCGCAAAGTCCTCAAATTGTGAATTTAAACTGTAAGTGAAAAGATTAGCATTTGAGAAATTGGAAAAATTAAACAGGAACCTCAAGTCCCAGTGAGGAGCTGTAGGCCTCTTGCTAGCTTCCCACCCCAGCTCCGGGGAGCCTCGGGTCCCAGCCCGACGGTCCTACTCCTGGGCTAGAGCAACGAAAACCCAGATATCCCCCTTGCCGGCCCATATCCACGGAGCTATCTACCCGGCTCCAGCACGCAGCCTTGCTCTTCACGGTGACCAGCAGAGGGCGCTGCACACCCAGCCAGGGGATGCAGCAGCCCCCAGAGGCCAGGAGGTGGAAACAGGTGGAAACGCTGAATCACCCAGGGAGTCTGCATGGTCGGACCCTGTCTCTGTCGTGGATCTGCATTTCCCCCTGGACTCTGCGCTCTCACTGCGTCTGATTTCTCTCCTGTCTGCAGTCCAGAGTGGTGCCTGACACCAGGGAGCCCTTGGCAAATAGGAACCGTGGTTGCTATTCCTGACACTCAACAAACGAGTATTCAGCACCAGGGAGCTCCCTGGGCAGGCAGGCCAGCAGCTGGGACACCCCTCCCCACCTCGGTCCTCTTACGGGTCGCTTTTGCGTCTCAGGCCAGTTTTTTTTTTTTTTTTTTTCTTCTTCTTCTTCAGAAAACCCTTCAGGAGGCCTCCTCAAATTAGATCCTGAGAACTCCGTCTTCCCTACCATCCCTTCTGGATCCCCAAACATCTGCCTGGCTGCAGACGGCCGCTGGAGTGGCCTCCAGGGCCCGGGCCCACACCGCGGCAGACACTCACACTCCAGCTGGGACCAGGGGCTGGAATCGCCACTGCTCCTCCTCACAGTCCAGGAAGAGCCGGTTCATGATCTTGTTCTTCTCCTCAGGGGGGATGAAGTTCTCGATGATCAGGTACCTGCAGGAGATGAGGAGAGCGCAGTGAGAAGCCCTGTGGTGCAGAAGGCGGGAGGCTTAGAAGCAGTCCAAAAAGTTGGGGTGAGGGACCCCTATAGGAAAACTGAAGCTTGAAAGCCACTGCCTCTTGGGCTACTTTTGACTGGCACCCAACATGCACTGGGGTAGGGGTGTGTGTGTGTGTGTCTGTGTGTGTGTGTGTATGTGTGAGATCAAATTCAGGCCAAGGAAGTAGAAACTCCCGAACTGGGCCTGTGCTTCCTCCTCAGACCCATGGGAATCCCACGATGTGTGGATCCATGGGTAGGCACAGGTGAGGCCAGGCCCTCAGGAAGGAGAGGTCTGCACCGGAGGCCCTGAGGCTGTGGGGACCCAGGCCTGGAAGAGGAGCTGGCCCTACTTGAGCTTGAGTTCGCGGGTCTGCTCGTTCTGTGCTTCTTCCAGGTCCTGCCGCACTCGGATGTACTCATCATGTTGGTCCTGGATCTCCGCCTTCACCGCCTGCAGCTTGGCGTAGAGCTGGGTGGGGACAGGGGCAGCTCAGAGGCTGCTCAGTGTGGCCTTGGGGCCCCAGTCACCCAGCCTGGGCCCTGGGAGCTGCAGGTTCAGGCCCACAGGCTCCACCTGGGATGGGCCTGGGGCTTCCAGCCTGAACTCTCGGGTGCTGCTCCCCACCAGTGAATCCCCCTGCACTGAGGCCTGTGTCTTTCAGCAGCTGTTAACATCGTCAGGTGTTCACGCTGGGAGAGACCTTTTGGTCCAACACCCTGTTTTTATATTTATTTACATATTTATTTAAAACAGGGTTTCACTATATAGTTCAGGCTGGCCTTGAGCTCACGATGTATCCCAGGCTGGCCTCGAACTCACAGCGATCCTCCTGTCTTAGCCTCCAGAATGCTGCGATTACAGGGGTGCACTGTCACACCCAGCAATGCCCTATTTTTACAGGTGGGGAAGCTGAGGTATAGACCAGCTTGTAAGGTCGCACAACTAATCCACAGAAGAGCCACAGCTAGAGCTGTGATCTCACCTGGAGACCCAGGCTGGGGTTGGCGACCACTGAGTGGGAAGGTGACCTCCTCCACTCCTGCCTCTCCAGGTTCCCAAAAGTGGTGGTGTGGCGGTCAGTACTGGCCTGCCTGGTCCACCTCTAACCTGCTGGGCAGTGTCCACGTTAACTGTCACAGTGGGGGGCCACAGCCCGGCCAGTCCCAGGGCAGCCACATCACTGACCCTGGGGGGAGGGTCTCAGTTTCCTCCCCATCAAAGCTGGACTTTGCCACTTCCTATTGTACACCTCTCGTGGACACGTCTTTCCCCTGTCATGGTCTTCAGGATCCTGGTGACCAGAAATTCTTGTCCCTTGACACAGTATGGAGGGCCTTGTTTGCCTTTCCTGAGCTTCCCCACGCTTGAGTCTCTTTCTCACACCTCTCTGCCATCCCCTGGTCCTTCTCTGAGTCCAGCTATCATGACTGTGCCCCTCTGGTGACATTATAAGTGGGGGAGGAGTTATTCAGGCCCGTGACAGTGGCAACTCTCAAGAACGGAAGTGCCTGTGAACTCCCATGGCCCAAGAGAAAAGGCTCAGTTCTGCCCAGCGCCTCTCTCCTGCCTGTCCCGCTCCGCCCACTAGCAGCCCTGGAAATAGTTCAGGGGTTCCTGAGCCACGCATAGTGGGGGAGGGTCTTGAGGCACAGACCCCTGGGGGCCTCCCTGCCGCGGCTCTCACCTTCTTGAGTTTCTTGGTTTTGACCTCCACCTCCTGCTGCAGGGATGTGTAGGTGCCCCGAAGCTCCATGGTCTCCTCATCGCGGAGCATCATCTCCTGCTGCATTTCCCGTTCACGGCGTTTCTAGGCCAAAGCAGGGCAAGGGGACCTGGTGAGAGGGCACCCAGGGACCATGCTCCTGCCAGTGGAATGACCCTGGGCTGGTACACAGAGGGGACCTGCAGCACCACTCAGCACTGCATCCCAAGGACTGCAAGCCCACGATGGGTGAGTACCCTCCCCAAGACATGACCTCCAGGCCCTGTGGCCTGAGGGGACCTGAGGCCAGGCAGCCCTACCTGCTCGGCGATCTCCTGCCTCTTCAGTTCCAGCATCTTCTGCTGCTCGTTGGTGTGATCCATGATGTTCCTGCCCCCGATGAGCAGCTTGCTCTCCATGGCCTGGGGACACAGGGGTTCAGAGGGTTTGGCAGGGCTGCAGCAACCCTCACTTAAGAAATGCTGCCCCTCTGCTCTGGGTCCTTCTAGAAGCACCCAGAAGATGTGACCCAGATGGGGCCTCAAGGGATGGCCCTGGAGGAGAGTGGAGTTTTCCCCTCCAGCCTCTGGGCTGCAGGCGGCACAAGGCTTCCATTGTCTCCGGGACCATGCGGGAGCCAGGAGAGGGCACCCCTCCAGGAATACAGGGCCCCTGATCTGTTTGGATACAGAGGAAAGGCCAGCTCCCCAGGCCTGCCTGAGGGTGGGTGGCTATCTAATTCTGGTGACTGGGTCCCCTGGGGTTCAGGAGGGGAAATAGAAGACTCCTGGCTCAGAAGCCAGGTTTCTATTTGAGCATCAGGCAAGAGGTTAACCTGTGGTCCACAGAAAGCAGAAGAAAAGCCAAAAGGAGAGATAGTGCAACCAGAGATAGCTAAAGGAGGCCCTGCGGCAGCCAGGGCTTGGGAGGCAGCCTGAAAGGTGTGGGGTCCCCGCACTGGGCAGGCGGAGGCCATGGGTGCTTATGCACCCTCGCTTCCCACATCTGCAGTATGGGAACACTGCAGCTTTCCTCCCAGCGTGACTGGAAAATGTGTCCGGGAGCACTGTTACATGCTAAACTAAGCCCTGAACAGCCTTGGCCTCCATCCTACCTTTAGAGAAAGAGAGGAGGATTTCTCTTCTCGTTTAACAAATGAAGACACTGAGAACCACCAAGCCTGTGCAGCTAGAGAGTAACAAAGAGGCCAGATTTGCACCCCAGCCCTGCGCTCAATCTGAGAGGCCTCTGCCCTGTGAAAGCCCCAGTGAGCGCTCAGCAGACATTCGGTAGATGCTTCTGGAACTGGAAGCTGCAATCATAATGCATTTCTGTACTTTTTTTTTCTGTTTAGTACTGAGGATTGAATCCAGGACCATCACACTGAGTTACATCTCTACAGTCTTTTTTCTGAGACAGGGACTTGTAAGTTGCTAAGGAGCCCAAGTTTGGCTGATACTTAGAATTCACCCATCTCGGCCTCCCAGGGTGCCGGGATTACAGGCAGGCACCACACACCCAACTTGCATTTGTGTCAATTCTGACTTCATAAAGTGGACTGTCACTGTTGCCAGTAAATGAGGTAGCACCCACAGAAGCCTGCAGCCCTCTGATCTCATCACAGGCTTCCCTTTGGGAAGGCCAGTATCACCTTGAGTCATGGGATGCGGCTGGCTGTCTCCCCACTGGACTTCTTCCCAGTGTGACCGCTGGCTACCTGCCTGTGGACTCCCAAAGCAAAGGGTGCTGTTGGAGGGAGTAGGGCAGCAGGTGGCCCCTTGTGTGAGCCACGTCACTGGGGAGAGAGGGGTTAAGTGCCTTTGGCAGGTTCCCAGCAGTCAGACAGTCAGAGAGGCAGGAGCCCCATGCCAGCCCCAGGTAGCCTCTGAGACCCCAGAGACAGAAGGGGCCTTGAGTGACCGTCTGTCCTCACTGTCCCACTGCCACCACCTGCAGCCTAACTATGGCTCCTCCATCAACCTCATCACCAGGTCACAAGCTTAATTCATCTTTTTTTTTTTTTTTTTTTTGCTGGTTCTGGGATGGAACTCACAACCTCACATTTACAGAGTGGGGCCTTAGCCAACTGAGCTAAAGCAGGGAGCTTTTTTTGTTGTTGTTGTTGTTGATACCAGGAATTTGGTATCAGTGCTATGCCACTGAGCTATATCACCAGCTCTTAAATCGACAAGCTTTTTTTTTCTTTTTAGGGTACTGAGGTTTGAACCCAGGCCTCACACATGCTAGGCAAGTGCTCCACCACTGAGCTCCAGCTCCAGCCCTTTTTATTTTATTTTCTGAGACAAGATTTCATTAAGGTGCCCAGGCTAGCTGGGAACTTATGATCCTCCTGCCTCAGCCTCCCATTATAAGCTCTGATTATAAGTGTGCCCCACCATGCCCACCTCTGATCTAACGCATCCTGATGCTTTCTTGCTTTGCATTTGCTAAGACCCTGAAACGAAATGTCTCCCAAACTCTGGCATCTTTACCACAGCTGGCCAGTTGCTGATCCCATCAGTCAGGGCTCACACCACGCCCTTCTGTTCCCACTGATACCTGTTCTTCACTGAAATCCTCATACCTTGCCTGGATCACTGCTATGACTTTCCCACTGCCTCAGTTTCCCTCTCCACATAGCACCCAGGGGAACCTTGAAAAACGGAAGCTTGAATAGCTGCTCCTCAGCTCCAAATGGCCCTCCATCCTGCAGGAGGAAACTCCGGGTCTGCAGCAGCTACCGGCCTCCCAGCCTGCCTGTCCCCCGACTGTTCACTCCCCATGTGCTCTGTGCCCCAGTTCCCTCCGCTGCCATGGTTCCCCACAGGGCCCATCCTCCCACTCCACATCCCCTGGACAATGGGGACTTATCCCGCAAGACCCACTTGGAGCACCTGGAGGACTTTTCCCCGCTTCCCCTCAAAGCTGGTCTTTCCAGTCCCGCTAATCAGGACATACTGCTACTATTTTCCTGTAACAGAATCATTATTTGTCTACACCCTCCCTCTCCTGTGTGTCCTTCAAGGTAGGGGTCATGGCTTTTTCGTGCCTTAAGGTTCCTAGGGCCCATGGCAAGGGCTCAGTGAGCACGTGATGGAGTGAGCGGAATCCTGGGTAGTCTCAGAGGAATTCCAGGTCTTCTCTTTGGGTTCTGTTGACTAGAACAAGCCCAGGCCTGGACTCCTGGCCCCATCACAGGAGGAAAAAAGACCAGGCACTGATGGCTCTAACAGCATCTTCAGAGGCCTGGGATCCAACCTGGCCTCCAAACTCGGGATGTAAATGTGCACTTCAGCTTCAAGAACTTGCGTTTTCCTCAGCATTTTCTGTGACTCCAGCAATCGTTTTTGTCCCCTAATAAACACACCAGTTCTCATGCTCTGCTGCATATCAGAATTTCCTAGGAAAATTTTCAAACCATCCAGACCTGGAGAACCAGAATCCCTGTTGTATCTAGATTACCGAGTGTGTTCAATGCAGGACAAAGCACGAGAGGATCCTTTCAGGGCTGCGCCACCCACACCACACCATCACCACGCCACGCTCTTTGAGACGGGTCTCATGCTGTGGTCCAGGCTGGCTGGGGTGCTCTATGGTGTCCCAGACTGGTCTTGAATCATGATCCACCAGCCCCAGCACCCTGAGTGGTGAGATTACAGGCACGCGCCACCACACCCAGCTCGATTTTTGTTTATTAGTACAACAGCCACATACATCCATTTTCATATGGTCTGTGGCTACGTTTTTACTCGTTACAGTTTGGTTTGATTTTTTTGAGGCAGAGGGTCTCAATATGTGGCCCAAGCTGGTCTTAAAAACTCATAATCTTGCCTCAGTCTCTTGAGGGTGTTTTTGTTTGTTTAA
Source organism: Hydrochoerus hydrochaeris (assembly GCA_004027455.1). NCBI lineage: Eukaryota > Metazoa > Chordata > Mammalia > Rodentia > Hydrochaeridae > Hydrochoerus > Hydrochoerus hydrochaeris. Next base: position 49,309 of record PVLA01006383.1, on the reverse strand, counting down.
ATTTTTGGTTTTTTTGGGTTTTTTTTGAGACAGGGTCTTGCTGTGTAGTTCAGGCTGGCCTTGAACTTGCTTTGTAGCCCAGGCTGGTCTCGAACTTGCAACAATCCTCCTGCCTCAGCCTCCCAAATTCTGGGATTATAGGCATGCACCACCACACCTGGCCAGTCTCTGTGAGTTCTGCGATTCTAGGCATGCACCACAACACCCAAGATACTATCATTTCCAATGATGGCTCAAATGGGACAGTAACGCAGCCAAGGTCACGTCATGCTAGGAAACTTGAATGGAGGATCCAGACCCCAACCTACCTGGCTGCAGAGCCCAAGGCCTTCCTACTGCAGTCACTAAGATGAGCTGTGTCAGGAAGCAGGACCAGCTAAAGGAGGATGGACTCGTTTCCAGCAGGACAAAGTCACGTCTGACTAATCTGAGAGTTCCTCCAAACTGGGGGGCCAGAACTTTGGACATTAAAATGCTCCTGGCAAGGCTGTACCTTAGAGGTTACTGGAAGCTACTGGGACAGTAGGAGGAGATGGAAAAAGCAAAAGTGGACAAGGAAAGGAACAGAAACAAGCAGGCATTTCTCCAGATGGAAAGAAGTACAGTGTTAGATGATAGAACTGGTCTCTGTTGGAAATCGTACATCTTCACAAGTACCCCACATTCTTCTAGATGATGAACATAAAATTTTTCAGGCTATGTGAGCTTATGGGCTTGCAAAGGGGAGGAGGATCAGGTAAGCTTCAATGACCTTCTTCTTTTTTTTTTTTTTTTAATCGGAACTGGGGATCGAGCTCATGACCGCATGCTTACAAGGCAGGTGCTTATGCCGCTGACCTAATCCCCAGCCCCTTCAATTACCTTCTTACATTTTGAGAGAAAGTGATCCTAACTCCCATCAAAACAGATGTGGACCAATGGACTGGAAAAGAAGAAACAATCCCAGGTACATTTCGCTATCTGATCTTTGACAAAGGAATGTACACCAGAGGAAAGGTGGTCTCTTTAGCTAATGGTGCTGGGAAAACTGGTCAAGCCAGGCAGAGGACTGAACCTAGACCTATACCTCTCACCATGCACTAAACTAAAATCAAAATGGATCAAAGATCTAAATGGTAAAACAGAAACAATCTGATGCAAGATAAAGTAAAACTCCTGAAGACACAGGTGTAGGCAAGCACTTTGTGGACAGCGCCTTAATCGAACAAGAAATAACATCAAATGGGATCGTATCAAATTAAGAATCATCTGCATAGCAAAGGAAACAATCAACAGAGTGAAGAGAAAACCCACAGAATGGGGAAAAATTTTGCCAGCTACACCTCAGACAGAGGACTAATATTTAGAATATGTGAAGAACTTTAAAAAAAAAAAATTAGCCTGTCCCAAAACAAGAGACTCCATTAAAAAGTGGGTAATGGAAACATGCACACTTCTCAGCTAATATACAAATGGCCAAAGTTTTGAGAACTGTTATTAGAGAATATAGTTCTAGAATTCTGCTACACTGCTATTAAATAATTCCTGTTACCATCATGATGTGCCTCCTTCAGATCATCTCCAGTGATACCTATTTAAATGTCAAATGTTTCTGATAGCAGTAAACAGTGAATCTAGCTTTGGGCTTGTGCTTACATGATGCATCATTTCTTGCTTTTCGTACAACCATTACGTATTCTGGCATTTAATATGTGCTTCTTCTAAGTGTAATTCGCTTTTATCAAATCTAATCTGATAAATCAATTTTTAGTTGAGTTCAATTATTTAAACTTAATATAATAACATATAAAATGTATTGATCCAGCATGATATTCTGTATCGATCCAGCATGATACTCTTTTTGTGTTTAGTCCTCCTGTATCCTATTTTCTTTTATTACTATAATTTGGATGAATATATGATTTTCTTACTCTATTTACCATAAAAATAACTTGTTAAAAAAAATAAAAAAAAAAAAGGCCAAAGCACAAAACAATGTTCAACATCCTTAGCCGCTGGAGAAATGCAAATTAAGGCAACACTGAGATTCCATCTTACTCCAGAAAGAATGGCTATCCTCAAGAAATCAAACGCTGGCAAGGCTGTAGGGGAAAAGAAACCTTTCTACATTGTTGGTGGGAATGTGAACTAGTATAACCACTGTGGAAATCAGGTATGCAGGTTTCTCAAAACACTGAAACTCGAAATTCCATTTGACCCAGCTATCTCCCTTCTAGGTCTCTTCCCTGAAGAGTTAAAGGCAACATAATTCGCAACAACAAAATCTTGGAAGTGGCCTAGATGTCCAACAAAGGATAAATGGATAAAGCAAATGGGCCATTTATAAACGGTGCGGTGCTGCTCTGCCATAAGGGAGAGTAAGTCATCTGTAGGGAAATGGATGCACCTCGAGACCAAGGTAAGCGAAATAAATCAGACGCACAAGCTTAAGTATTGCACGATTTCCCTTCTATGAGAAACCCAACGTATAAATAGATGAAACTTTTACCACAGTGAAAGACAGATGCTAGGATAAGGGGACAGGTCTTTGGCAAATGGGAAGGGGATCAAGGGAGGGAGGGAGAGGGGAGGGAGAAGATGGCAATGAAAATGGGGTTGAGATGTGCAATGCACACCTACCAGCCCTCCATAAAGAGCACAATCATTGTGTACTGCACACGTGGGCTCATAAAAACTGAAAATTGAGGAAAACAATCTTAAAAACCATCCCAACCCTACACATTCGATGGAAGCTGAGGACAATCGGTTATGCGCCAGAGAAAAGCAGGGAGGGGAGGAGGGGGAGGTGTGTGACTCTATTGATCACCAGACACTGGTTTAATATGCTGAAGCAGCTAAAAATAAAAACCCCAATAGCATCTGGCCACCATTCTAAAGGCTGTGTGGACGCAACACAAAACCACTGCTCGCCTGCACAGAGCCATGACGCAGCCGAATCTGGGGTGCTGTGTGCCACTCTCACTGCATCTCCTGGGACCTGCTAAGACCCTCCCAGGCTATTAAAAGACGCTCGGAAAAGTAGGGCTCTTGGCAGTCTGCGAAGACAAAGAAAGGCTAAGACAGTGGGCTGGGAACAATTCCATCCCAAACAGGGAGGGGAGGAAAGAGCCCGACTTTCCCAACCCATCCTGGTGCATAAAACAAGAGCTTATTCCTTGGATTTGGAAAGCAGCAATTTTCAGGATAAATAAAAGGAAGTTTACTGCTTATCGAAGGCAATAAAATATGAAATTTACTATCATGGGCATCAGTATTGCATTAAGTATTTTACAGTTTACTGAGATTCCAGAGACTCATGTTTAAGTATTTATGTATTTGTTGTACACATATCAAAATAACCACTGAAACTTCATCTATTTCCTACCATAGTTAAACATCTTCTTTCATTTTCCCTGTGTTTTTCTCCCCTAGATTCTTCCATGTGGACAGATGATTTTTCATGTGTGAAGACATGCTAAAAATGTAAGTGACTGCCAGGCTCATGGCACAAACCTGTAATCCCAGCACTCTGGGAGGCTGGAGCAAGAAGATCACAAATTCAAGCCCAGACCGGGCAACTTAGCAATTTATTGAGGGCTGGGGATGTAGCTCAGTGCAAAGACCCCGGGTTCAGTCCCCAGTACCACAAAACAAAACAAAAAATAATGACAACAACAACAAAAAGCTATGTTCTCCAATATCCACTTGTCTATTTTGTTATTTCCATGTTTTTATTAATGATTATATAATATTTAGAGTAGATAATTTATAATGTATTTAATCATAAACATCCTTGGAAAAGTTGATATTAATTATATAATGAATTAATTTTGTGTTTTTGAGACAGGATTTTGTTATGCAGTTCAGGCTGGCCTTGAACTCACTTTGTAGCCCATGCTGGCCTCAAACTTGCAGCAATCCTCCTGCCTCAGCTTCCCTCTGGAGTGCTAGGATTACAGGCGTGCACCACCATGCCTGGCTTTTTACTCTTTTCGATGACTTTCTTAGAAGGAAATTTCAGGAGTAGATAAAGGTCATGAACAATTTGGGTGTCTTGGAACTTTCTAATCATTTATACCACTTAAACTACTGCCAGTAATAAGTAACAGAGCCCTTTTACTATAGCATCTTTGGGGTGAAATGGTCTCATTATTTAATGATGTTGTCATAATAACTGGTATAAAATTGAGCCTCCCCATTTATCTTTGATTGTCCATACCTTCAAGGCGGTGCCATGGATGTCTCCCCAGCATACTTTTGTGCTTTTTGGGAGGTGGTTTTGGAGTTAGTGGATGGACCTCTGATTCAAAATAGAATGGATCCTTCCTTCCTCCTTTCCTTGTCTCTTTCTCTCTCTTCATTCCTTTCCTGCTCTCTTTCTGCCTTTCCCTTTCCCTCTCCTTCTCTCTTTTGTTTTTCTTTGCACTGGGGATTGAGCCTAGGGCCTTCACAATGAACTCCATCCCTCGTCTTTTTTTGAGACAGAATCTCACTAAGTCACTAAATTGCCTGGGCTGAGCTTGAACTTGCAATCTTTCTGCCTCAGTCTTCCAAAGTACTGGGATTACAGGCATGTGCCACCATGCCTGGCCACAACAGGATTCTTTATTTAGCTTCTATCTTCCTTAGCTGCCCACACCTAGACCCAGGCTCTGCTGACTCGAAGGCCTGCACTCCACCCAGTTCTTGAACCCATCTGGAGGTTATCAGACTGAATCTGAGCTGCGATCCAGGTCCAGGATCCCACCCATCACCCAGACTCCTGAGCTCCCAGGTCCCAGCCCTCCTCCCGTCTTTCCCATGGTACAGTTTTCAGAACCCCTTCCTGCCATCCTCTTCCTGTTACATCACCTTAGACCTAGACCTCTGCTTCAGGTCTCTCCTGCTGGCGGGGCCCCAGGCTCCCTGAAGAGAATTCCTAGATACTGACTGCCCATCAGCACCCAATTCTGTTTGCCAGTGCCCTTGGCATTTCAACAAGCCCTGCCTGGCCCCAGCAAAAGACATGCAGTGGACGACAGCTGGACGTGCCTTATTACTTCCTGGCCAAATCTTGCATTTTCCCAAACACATGCAGTCAGCCTAGCCCGGCAGACAGGACCAGCTTGCACTGGGGGGAAGGGGAGGGGCTGGCCTTGGCATGTGAGCTGTCACAGGGGCCTGCATCTAGGTGCAAGGCCTCAGCCCCTTCTTCCCCAGTCTGTCTCAGCCCTGCACTCTGATCTGTCACCTACTGGCTTTTTTCCTTTGCTGAGAAACGGGTTTTTGTTCTTCCTCTTCCTCTTCCCCATCTTTCTGATAATCTCATCACCTGCGAAGGGGAGGGAGGGACAGGGAGGCCTGCAGTCCCTCAGCCCAGTGCAGGCTGGTGCCTCAGGCAGAGGCCCGAGAAGGAGTTCTAGTCTCCAGGAAAAGTTCCCCGGAGCACTCAGCAGCTCCGGTCAATGCTTCCTTTGTGATCTTTCAGGGCAAAGAGGGTATAGGTGGGTGGGGCCCATGGCTAGGACTGCATTTGGCCCGCTGGTTCTAAATCAATCCAGTGTGACTGAAAGGCCAGCTGAGGCTGTGAGGGCAGAGACAGGGCTGGGGGCTCCAGGATACCATGATCTGACTCTTGAGAGAATGATACAAATCACACAGAAGTCAAGGGGACTTCAGAATCGTTAATCCTGACCCCCATGCTTTACAGATGGAGAAACTGAGGCCCAGAGACAGGGCCCTCTAAACACGATGTCTCCTAGTGAGGAATCTTTGTGCTCTTTGTTCTTACATCAACTCTGCACTTTTCAGGGAATGTCCCAGCATGATCAGGCCTGCCGCTGTGACAGCTAACAGCCAGGATCACCAAAGGGACTGTGTCGGCTACACATCAGGCTGACCTTTCACTATTCCAGGAGCCCATGGCATATAAAACTGGAGTGGGGGAGACAGGAGGCCCCAGCACTCACGAGGCACTGATCTGGAAAGCTGGAGTGGAGACAGCCAGGCTTAGCAGCCACTCTACAGAGAAGATACCATCAAGTAAGATTTGCCAAGAACAGAGAAACCAGACTGGCTCTGCCCTGCCACTGCTAGCTAATCTATGACATTCCGCAGGTGACAGGAGCCTCAGATGCAACTTGCCATAACTCTATAGCTGGGCTAGGCCCTTTGTATCTCGATCATCCTATTTAATTATCAGAAGAAACTTCTGAGATGTCTCCATTTGACACACAAGAAAACTAAGGCTCAGACAGGCGAAGTGCCTTGCTCAATGTTATGGAGCCAGAGGTGGCAAGGTAGTACGTGAACACCAGCCTCCCGGGTCCAGGCCCAGTGTCCTGGGCTGTTCTGCAGCTTCCTGACGGGTCAAGGCAGGGGGGTACCTTGGAGAGAAGCAGCACTTGGTCTCTGTTCCTTTGCCAACTCAGGAAACATCAGGAAAACTCACAGCACTGCTGCTTTCTCTTCCAATGGCAACAGACAGGGCTTGGCTGAGATGGCTGGGCCCGTGCAAGGCTCCCTGGGAGTGAGCTAGAGCTCTCTGCCATGTGTGGGGGAGGGGAGGGTGTTCAGCATCACCAGAGTGCCAGGGAGAGGCCAAAACCTGGAATGCTCACCAGAAGGGCCGCCTTGCAAGTTCCACAGCAGAATGACATAAAAAGTGCTGGGCAGGTGGGTCAGGGACTCCAGTCCTCACAGGCTCTGCCACCATGTTTGTTTCAATACCTAAGGCATTGACTCTGAACTTTAGCGTCCCTATCTGTAAAATGGGAGAGAAAACTCACTCCTATGCAGGCTTTGGATAGGAGGGTGAGTCAGGCAACAGAAAAGAAAGTGCTCAGTGACTGATCAAGTATGGCTAAATGTTAGTGACAAATCCCTTAGTGCTTCACTAGTACCTGCCCACTACTTACTACAAGGAGCAAAATCAAACGACTTGTTCAACAGACCCTGCTTCATCTCCTGGAAAAGACAGCTACTCCTACCTCCCCAGACTGCTTTCTCCTTTCCTGGTTCCCAGACTGTAGGTCTTGAGGAGTCAGCAGTAGGGAAAGAAGAAACAAAAGACAAAGGGGAGGGGTGAACAGGGCTATTTTCAGATGAATAGTGCTATTTCCAGTGATTCTCCACCCTGGGAACGTAAATCAGGACATTGCGTCTGAATCTCCTCCTTAGAGGACTCAAAACACAACAGAAATGACCAGTGTTTCAAGTGCTAGGAATTCTCTCCTCAGAAAAAAAGAACAATTGGAGATCAGAAAGAAGAGCCGCTAGAAAAGAGCTACCAGGGATTGAGGAGAGCTGGACTCCAGTCCCAGCCTTGCACTGGAGGAGGAGGGGAGGCCCACAGGCACTTGGACCCCCTAAAGGGAAGCAGGCAGAAAACACCAGCTCCTCTACTTAGGGGAGTGAGCTGAGAGCACCGAGGAGGGAGCCTCCGCTGCTGCTCTCGCTTATTCTAGAGCATTTCTCCTCGGCGTCAGGGGTGCCACAGTGTTTGCACTAGGTGAAACCGAAGGAGGTAGGCAGAGTAGCCAGTTTGACACAGGAGGTGTGGGGCTCAGAGGGTTAGGTCACCCACCTGGATCACACCGCCTCCAGGCTCCCAATCAAAGCCTGACCGTCCAGGTGTAGCCCTGGTTCGGGCTGAGTCTCTCTGATCCTGGGTTCCTGACCCACTGCTTCCACCATGACTCAGCAAATGGTGACAGTGCAAAGAATCATCTATTGATTTCCTTTTTTTTTCTTTTTATAGAACTGGAGATTGAATCCAGAGGTTTCACACTGAGTATATCCCACCCCCTTTTTGTTTGAGACAGGGTCTCGATAAGTTGCCAAATTGCCCAGTCTGGACTCCAACTTGGGGGTCCTCCTGTGTCAGCCTGTGCAGGTTCTGGGATTTCAGGTGTGAGCCACCATGCCATACTGAATGATCACTTCTCACGTGCCCTGGGAGAGGAAGTGACTTGTGCAAAGTCACACGATTACCAGTAATTGGGTATAACTGAGTGGTATTTATCAACCTTAGAGTTCCCTCAATTATTTATTACCTTAAATCAAATCTTCTAACCTGATATTAACTCATATCTTTTATATTTTCCACTTATTTTTCCTCATTCCTTCTGTCCTTTTTAATCTTTTTCCTGTGCTGAAGATTTTTTTAAACCATAAAACACTAACGAAGGAGTTTTTCCTTTAAAAAAAAAGGCATGTTAGTTTTTGTTTAATTAAAAACATGCTTATTATAAAGTTTTAAAAGGTGTAAAGTGAAAAGCTAAAAGTCCCCCTTCATATTAAAATCCCTATTTATTATTCCTTCCAAAAATTTAAAGGATTTAAAATTAATTCTATCTACTGACTAATGTTCTTGGCCACGGTCCCTCAAAAGGATTGACTGTATGAGTAGATGGTGCTGGGCTGAGCTCAGAGCTAGGGCTTGCATCATCTAGAAGGACAGAGATGAGTTAAGCATCTCACGCATGGGACAGGAGTTTCCACAGGGGCCTATTAGCTGGAGATCTGGCATATATTGCTTTCTGAGCTAGCATTCAGTGTGGAGGGGAAGCCTGTGAAGGAAGGAACCAGGCAGACACAGTCCAGTTAATTCTGGCTCTACCACAATGAGGCATGTGACATGGGCTGTTCATTCCCTAATGTGTCTCAGTAGTCTTACGCATCACATGGAAATTAAAACGGCACCCTTCCTTGGTGTTATTGTAAAGGTTAAAAAAAACAGTGCACATAAAGTACACATTAGTGCGTTTGGCAGTAAGCACTGGTGGAAGAAATGATAGCTATGTTATTACTATCATCGTTGTTCTTTTTTGCTAGTCTACCTGCAGAAAGGAGAAGGCTTACAGGTCCATTACCTAGTGCTATAGAAATAGCTTAATGCAGAGCCTGGTGGTCTTTTGTTGGGTATATCTGGGAAGAAAGAGAGAAAACTAGAAAGTCACCCTTAACACCTAGGAATTTCTCAGCATATTAAAAACTCTAGGAGAGAACATGCCCAGTTGTAGTGCATAAGCTAGATCTTTAGCACCAAAAGATGAATACATGCATACACACATAAAATGACTAGATACACCAAACCACAAGTCAGGTGATATATACCCTCTGAGAGCAGAGATCTGCCTTGTATAACCCCCACTGCTGTAGAGTGAACTCTGTAGGAAGAGGGACCATTTTTCTACCCATTCAGACCTGCCAGCCTGGTTCAGTAGCTCTAGGAGAGGTGTCCCAGACTGAGCAGGCAAGTGGGCTAGCAGGACAGAGTCGAGAAAAAAGTGCCCTCTCAACCAGAATTCCAGGCCTCTCTTCCCAGTCCTCAGAGCACAATGGCAACATTATCATGACCACTTCACCCAATCCTGTGCTATCTGGGAGCTGGAAATGACTCAGGGCAATGTGACAACACATTCTCAGCCAACACACAGCACGAGAAGCCTAACACTGCACCAAACAGCCTGCTGAGCGTTGCCAGATCTGGAAGTCCAAACCCTAGATGACAGAGCATTAGTCTTAGATAGTTCCCATGATCAAGATTTTTAAATTTTATTTATGCACTTATTATTTTTGCAGTACTAAGGATTAAACCCAGGGGCTACAAATGAAAGACAAGTACTCTATTGCTGAGCTATGTGCCTACCCTTTTTTAAATTTTGAGATAGGGTCTCACTAATCTGCCACAGCTAACTTTGAACTTGTGACCCTGCCTCAGTCTCTAGAGTAGCTGGGATTACAGTGGATGCCACCATGCCTGTCAGGCTGGTCAACTCTTTATGTTACAGAATGTCCTTAGTGCAGAATAGTTTCCTCACTGACCACACCCATCAGGGATGGAAGGAACACAGAATGTGAGCTCCCACCAGTGCTAAGAGGCCTTGCTTGGGTTTTAAGCTAGATCAGAGCCGGCAAATCTATGGCACTGGTGTTACTGTGTTTTTCTACTGAGATAAAAGATGTTAATTGCAGCGTTGACACTTTATGATACACAAGTGGGTTTGGGGTTGCAGTTTGGCACAATGTCTCTTAAAACGCTGCCCTCACATACCACCTGTCTGGCAAGTGCAAGGTCCTAAGTTCAATTCCCAGTAGGAAAAAAAAAAAAAAAATGTTTGTCATCACTGACCCAGATGCTAGACCCAGCCCGGAGTGGGGGTCGTGTGTTATCCCCAGGTTTCTCAAAGGTCTGATGGTGGGGGCGCAGCTAAGGTAGGGTGGGGACGCTACTAAGGTAGGGCGGGGATGCATGCAGTAGCCTGACACCCAGCCCCAGCATCTCCTAGGGTCTGCAGAGCACTGCTGGCCCTGGGGCATGCAGACAGGTCCAGGTCAGCTGTGGGGAAGGAGACAGGTTACTGGGAAACCTCTGGTCCCTTCCTATGTGGAGATTAACATAACGATCAGAATGACACTAGAGATTCAGTTCTCGTCTCTAGAACTTTCTCTATCAAAGGAGCTTTCATCTCCCCAGAAACCCTGCTGTCACCCACCATCCTCTTTCTCCCTGCATCAGTCTCTTTCCCCCGCTTCTTTGTTGCCTCCCTTTTTTACTCTGTATACTCTCCGTTCTCCCATTCTCTCTCTCTCCTCACTTTTATTCTCTAACTGATCATGGTAAAGAGTTGCAAAATATCTTTTACTACTGGTTGAATTAATGCTGCATCAAATTTTAAACCCTCTTCTTAAATTTCCAAAAAAATGAACCTAACATTTTATATTTGCCTCTAAACAATGATATTTTAAGCAACGAAGGCCTTTTAAGAGAAGAGAATTTTAAAGATCATCTAGTTCCATGGAATTTCTCTCATTTTTTTTTTCAGTTGTTTTTTTGAGATAGGATCTCACTACTTACGTAGTTCAAGTTGGCTCAGCCTCCTGGGGGCTGAGATTACAGGCATGTGCCACCACACCCTGCTTCCATGGCATTGCTGAGAAGGAAGTTTTAAAGGTCATCTAGTTCAGTCCCTTAGAAGAGAAAGCTCAGCTGGCAACCCACAGGCCACACACAGTGCTGGACAGCTAATACTGTGCCCCCACGAGATGAGAAGATTTTACATTATTAGGTGATGTTTTGGGCACCTTTCATGGCTTGAATAGATGGTTCTCTGGCACAGACTGTGAGTGACAGAATGCTGTGTAGAGGAAGGTGCAGGGCTGTGCTACCTCTGTGTCCTTCACCAGTCACATGTGTGGAACTGAAAGCCACGTGTATGACACATGGCTTGTGCGGCTTAGTGAATAAAATGCAGCGAATGACCTACTATAAAACAGCATTTCCACCACCTATGTGGGCTTGTGGTATTTCATAAAATAATTTAATAAATTAAAGTTATTACAAAATAAAGGAAGTCATGTTACTTATATATGTGAACTATATTATATGTGATCCAAGACAATTCTTTCATTCACTATGGCCCAGACAAGCCAAAAGTTTGGACATCCATCCCCTGGAAGGTTCAAGATGTGCTATGTGTATGAACCCATTCCCCATGATGAATGCACTGATTATGTACCGTAATCATACATCAATAAGAGGGGAAGGGAGAATAGTGCGTCTGGTCCCTTAGAGGGACATTCCTTTCTCCTCGAACTCTTCCAGGGACGAGAGCCCATTGCTGCAGAGAGGCAGATGGACCCTAAGAAGCTGTACACACTCAGCCACCGCTTGATGAGTTCAGGCATATGAATACTCCCGTGACACCACTGCCACCATTGAGGTCACTCATTACTTCTTTAAACACTCCATTCTGTCAAAAAGTTTTTATATTGAGCTTATCCTGCTTCTTTAATTCCTTCTCCCCAATTGTCAAGGACAATCAGATAAAAAAAAAAAAAAAAGCAGTGCAATCAGCAAAACAACAGGGAGGTAGCTACTGGGATCAGAGCTTCTTCCAATGACAAGTCTCGGCTGGACAGAATAGCCAGCCGTGGGGTCTTGAACTGGAGTAGCTTGCAGGGAGCAGGGAAGACCGAAGAGCTTCACCGGCCCTGAATGCCGGGCTAAAATGTGACGCGCTCCGCTTATGTGCAAGATGGCCAAGTGAAGACCTCCAGCAGGTGCTGAAGATAGCTACTGACTGAACATCTGTGAGCAGGAATTGTGCAAAGTGCCTTCCGGTGGTGATCTAATTTATTATATAAATAGCACTCTAACACGGGTGACACTGCTAGCCCATTTGATAGATATGCAAACTGGAGATCAGCTTTCAGAAATGGTAAATGCAGATCTGTTCTCGCTAATGTCCACCTCCTGAACACAGCACTCTATATAATAGAGAAAGCAGAGAGGACAGGGCAGGACACCTCGGCCTGGGAGGCATGAAATGATAAGAGTCAGGACAGAGAACCAGGGACTCATCTGAGCCCTCTTCCAAAGGCAAGGCCCAGCTGGAGCTCAGTGGTACAGCACTTGCCTGATAACATGATGTCCTGGGTTCAAAACACAAGTACCACAAAACCAAAGCCAAAACAAACAACCCAAGGATGAGCCCCAGGTCCAGTTCTAGTCTTGTGCTTGCATTTAAACTCTGCTGACTCCTTCTCATCTGCCCACAGGATTCTGTCACCTCCAATGTGAGAACAGCTCTTCCCAAGGAACTTGGTGCTAAGCCAACCTGGATTTGAACAGCTCTGCCATCTACATGCCCCATGGCCTGGGTCAAGTTACCTAACTCCAGTGGGCCTCAGTTTCCTCATCTATAAAATGGGAACAATAACACATCATTCACGGAGGATGCTTGTGTGGATTAAATGAGATGAGTTATAAATAGTACAGCAATGCAAGCAAAGCACATGTTCCACAAAATTCATTACTATTGCTGTTACTGTGGGTTTTGGGTTGCAGTTTTGGCACTCGGTCTCTGAAAGGTTTGCCGTCACTGTCCGGTGTTGAAGCTGTGATTTAACAGGAGAGTGGTGCTTGGTGGTGCAAAGCCCTGAGTTCAATTCTGAGCCCTGAAAAAACAGGCAGTACACTTGATCCTCAGGCTCAGAGGCAGGGGAGAGAAGAGGCGCTCACAAAAGAGTGAAAATTCAGTGCACTCTGTGCTCTCTACGGTGACCGTACACCCCCAGATTGGAGGTTGCTCCTGCAGGGTTTCCCTTCTCCACTCACTCCTGAGAAAGGGGGGCTGCGGCCTCAAGCCCTGCTCTTCTCCCTGCAGACCCAGACCAGGGGGCCATGTCCACAGCTGTTCTTCCCACCTCCCCCTGCCTGTGTTCTGCGTCACCTGTGGCCTTGCCTTCCTGTGAAATGAGCGCTCTCCTTTCCTCTCAGCAGAGGGAATCAAAGTTTTAGAAATCACCTAGTCCAAAAAAAAAAGGCAAATCAAGGTATATTGTGTACAAACTCCCTATGGTGCACATGGTCATGATCATACCTAAATCGGACAGTAAACTTAATTTTTAAAAAATTACCTAGTCCATCCCCTCAAAATTAAAGTTGTTGTTTAAAAAAATTCTTGCATGAAAATGGATGCATCTTGAGACCATAATTAAGTGAAATAATCAGACACACAAGCTTAAATACTGCTTGGTTTCTGTTATATGAGAAACCCAGAATATAAATGAAGAACAAAATCAAAGGCAGATAATGGTGCCACACGCCTGTAATCCCAGCACTCAGGAGGCTGAGGCAGGAGGACTGCCACGAGTTCAAGGTCAGCCTGGGCTACTGAGTGAGATTTTGCCTAAAAAAAAAAAAAAAAAAAGAAAGAAAGAAAGAAAACAAGATAGATAATAGGAAGCAGGGAGATAGAGCTTTCTCAGATAAGAAGGGGATCAAGAGATGGACAGAGGGTAGAGAGAAAAGGGAAGGGGATGAAAAAAGGTGTAAAATGTGTTATGCACATGTACCAACTCCACATAGGGATCATCATGTACTGCAAACGTGTACCAAAAACTTTTTAAGTATATTTAAGGGCTGAGGATTTAGCTCAGTGGCTTAAGTGCTTGCCTGGTAAGCACAAGGTCGTGAGTTCGATCCCCAGTACCAAAAATAAATAAATAAATCTAACCCTTCTCACATAATTCAGTGGGAGAGGAGCAGGCCTTCTGACCAGCCTCCACAGTCACCAGTTGCATGTCATGTGCCCTCTGCACAAACATTTGAGTTTTCTCCATGCTGCCCCAAATATTTACACTGTCACTGTCCGCTGTGGGCCTGCGATGCTACTCCTTCCTCCTCCTCCAGAGGCCCAGCCTGCTCTCAAGCCTGCAGCTCACTCTGTGGAAATGCTACTGAAGAGCAGATCATCAATGATTCATGGTAAACAGGGTGCTGGCCGCAATCGCAGACTCGCACATCTGAACACCCCAGCGACTCTTGAGGCCCGCAGTAAACGCGAAAGGAGGCAGGAAAGGAGATTCGAACAGAGAGGGGCCTGGCACCCTGTTTGTACACAGGGAGGGGAGAACAAAGAGAACTGGGAGCTTGCAGGTGGCAGGCAGGGAGAGCAGGGAGACAGTAAGAGCTGGGTCTGAGAGTGAACCAGGGCACTGGGGTGGCTCGACTCTCACTCTGCTGCCCCCAGAGGGTGGTACGACTACAGGACAGAAGTGGGGGCAACAGGAGCTGGAGATGACACTGTGACTCAGAAAGTGGGCACAGGAGTGAGTTGCAGATGGGGAGCAAAAGCTCCGTGGATTCTGAGGAGGGACCCCGCTCTTGCCTGCTGAGGGCTCTGAGACCTCACCTGCCTGGCTCTGCTCCCTATGGCAAGGCAGCTGGGACAGCAGGGTCAGGAAGGGGGTGAAGCTAACAACAAAGATGTCTGGATCCCTGCTTGGCAGACAGAAGCCACCCTGTGGCTGCTACGGTTTCTGGTTTCCGTTTACTGGTGCTTTCAGCCTGTTTCAAATACCCTTGCACTAATGATCTCATTTCATCTCCAACACAATCCGGGAAAGAGGCAGGACGGGATGTTATTCCTCCTGTGTGCCTCCCTTTCTAGCCTGTGTTCCCTCAGGAGCCCTTGAACCATCTCTCCCATCCTAGAAACATCCATCACTGAAGGGGGCAATGCCTCAGGGCTGCCACTGGGACCATCCCGGATGCTGAGGGTTCTGCCTGGGCTCCATCCTGACTGTCCGGGGTGGGGTATGATACAGAATCATGGTGCCCTTCCTGGAATTTCCCAGGCTGCCCTCCTGTTCCGCTTCCATCGGAAGCCTGGCGCATGACAACCATTTCACCCACGCCCTGGGGAGCTATGTCAGGCTTCCCCTCATGAAGCCAATGGAAACCCAAGGTCTACAGAGGCAAAGGCCTGGGCTCTGAGTCACCTGGTGAGCAAAGAGAGAGCAATCTGGGCTGGCTTGGAAAGCACATGAGGCTTGGATATTGCAAGCTGAGGGTTCCGATCCTGGTTCTGGGAGAGAAGCAGGACTGGACCAGCTCCCGCCCCCCAACCTTGGCTTCCATAACTCAAGTGGAAACAACAGTGCCTGTCTCTTGGGGTGACTGAGAGGATTAAGTGAGATTAAGATGCCAAAGCATTACATAAAAATGGATTACCTTGGTTATTAAGGAATGCAGGTAATGTGAGGACTGCAGAGCAATGAATACGAAGAGTCTGGAACCCTGCTCAGTTCACCTGCGTGGCCCTAGGCAAGTCCCAGGCCTCAGTCTCCAAGGTCCCTGCCAGCTACAAGACCGTAGTGTTGCATGGGCTATACCTCCGACCCAAGAACTCTGGCATTGGCTAACCTGATTTCTCTCCCTCTCTCAATCATTGTCTCTCTCCTCCCTTTCCTTTCCTCCTTAGATTAGATACGGGGTCTATGTTGCCTAGGCTCGTGCTGGGACTCAAGTGATCCTCCTGCCTCAGCCTCCCAAGCAGTTAGGACAAACCACTGGGCCCAGCCACACCCTGATCTCTTGACTATTTTATTACCTGAGCCTTACATTACTTTAGTTCTATGCATCTTATGAAGGGACGCTAGATAGACAGCAGTAATAATCTTTTCTCTACCCCTTCTACCTATTTCCCCAGGCAGCTGACGGGGACGTCCACACCCTTCTCCCTTCTTGGCTTCCATGGCCTTCCCAAAGCCTCCCAGCTGTAAGGGAGTAAGGAGTGTCTTGAGAGTAAAACCAATGACAGATGGAAAGGTGAGATTTCCCAGTTGGAAACACCAGACTGCCTGGATTTCCTCCTTGTTTTGGGGGGAAGGGGCAGGGCTGGTTTAACTGCCTGGCCTGCGCATCCTGTTTCTCCCAGGACAGGCCTAGCGGTGCCAGACCCCTGATCTTGCCCTTGAGGAAGCGACCCAGTATCATTCTGGCTGAGCTCACAGAGATGAATTAAATATTAAACACGCTAAGGCCAGAGCCCCTGGTGCAGCCACACATTCCCAGCACACAAACAATGTACACAGCTGGCTGTTTCTCTCCAGCAGCTGTGGGCTGGGCCTCCCTGATCCCAGCCCAGGCTCCATGAAAGAATAAGAAATGACAGTGTTTTCTTCTTCCCAGCACACTCACAGTCCCTCGTGTCCTTCTTCCAACCCCCAGTGCTGCAGGCTCCAGGGACCTGGAAATATCTCGAACACTGAGTTGCGGCATCTGCAGTATTGAAATTTAACAGGCCTGTCATTGGTCAGGCCCCACTGATGGAAAGGACACAGCTCAGGAAGTACAGTGAGGTCCTGACACCCTTCAGGGCATTGGAGGACTGGACATTATTGCGGGGAGGCCTGGCTGTGCAGGCCAATTGGTTTCTCAGATTACTGCGGGTTGTAGAGGCAACTGGATTGGTAGAACCTGAGAGATCACCTAGACTATCCTATTTTACAGAAAGGGAAACTGAGGCATGAGGGAAGAGGGCAACCATTTACATGAGGTCACTCGGGGAGCTGTAGAATAGCTAACCCTAAACTCTAGGTCTCTGGTGTACAGCCCAGTGCTCCCTCAACCCTCCCTCCGCCAGGACCCTCCAAATCTCCTTCCCAGTGATACCACCAAGAGGGCCTGGCACTGAATGGGCCCCTTTCCTGGGAACAGGACCACTTATGGTCCTGTTTTGCCACGAAGGACCTGGAAGAGCATGAGTTCTGTGAGTTCCAGCTCAGCTCTGCCACTCTGTAGGATAAAACCTTGGTCCAGTCACTTCTTTGAGCCATCCCAGTTCCTCATCTGTAAAATGGGGGTTTTAGAACCGCTAATGGATGGTTACTCTAAGAATTTTAAGGCATTTCTGTACTGGGAAGTGCTGCCCAAAAGCCAGATATTATTAATACCGTGGTGCCTCAGTTCACAAACATGATCCTTTACACGATTCTGGTAGCAAACTGAGTTGGACCAAAACCAAATCAAATCCAGTGGGCAGGGTCAATGTTGACTTTAGGCAAAATGTGGCCAATTCAGATCGTGACCAGAAATTGTGAAAGGAATTTAGTTTGTGAACCGAGGCACCACTTTGTGATGTGAG
This sequence comes from Hydrochoerus hydrochaeris, assembly GCA_004027455.1. Lineage (NCBI taxonomy): Eukaryota > Metazoa > Chordata > Mammalia > Rodentia > Hydrochaeridae > Hydrochoerus > Hydrochoerus hydrochaeris. The sequence continues at coordinate 31,913 of PVLA01006383.1, read as the reverse complement.
GTCTGAAGATTCTGCAGGAGCAAGTAGCAGGGGAGGAGGCTATGCAGAAGTGAGAACCCACACTCACAAGAGGCAAGGTCCTGCCTGGCTGTCCCACAGACCAATCTAATCCCGGGGCCAGCCTGAGACCCACAGCAGCAGGTCAGACCCCACAGATACACTGCTTTGATCTCATCTGCCTGATTTGCTTCGTGTATATACCCGGGCATGTGCATGCTCCTGGCTGCCCAGTATGGCAGCAATGTGTTCAAAAGGCAGTGGGTTCATGCAGTATGAAGGGAGGACACCCCACTTCAAGCCTGCTCATGGCCGCTCAAAGGGGAGCCTACCAGCAAAGACCCTTGCTGGGACCTCTCACCTGCTGGGGCTCCTCTGGGTCCCTTACCTTGTACTTGGCCGCAAGCAGCTCTGTGGCCTGCTGCTCCCGCCGCAGGTCCTCCAGCATCTTCTCCTTCTCCTCCAGCAGCTTCTGCTTCTCCTCGCTCACCAGGCTGCGGTCATCCTGGATGGCTGCCTTCTCCTCTTCCAGCCGCTCCTTCTGCTCCTGCAGGTAATTCTCCATGTTCTTCTCCAGGGCTGGTTCCAGGATGGGCTGGGGTGGGTGATGGTTGTTGTTGTTGTCATCTTCCTCTTCAGCCACCCAGGCCTCAATCACTGGCCCCTCTGGGTACCCTGCTGGGGCAGACACGGCCTTCTTCCTGCGGCTGCTCTTCCTTCGGGGCCGTTTGCCCAGCATTCCCCTCTTCTCCAGCTGGGCCTTCAGGCGGGCAATCTCCTCCTGGAATTCCCTCAGCAGCGTGTCCTTGGGGTCCTCATTCACCCGGGGCTTGTTCTTGATATTCTTGGCTCGGTTGGCAAATCGTAGGGTGGAGAGGCTCTCGTCATAGCTGTGAGAAGCAGGTCCCAGTGTGGCCACCATGATGGTTTTGGCATTTCCCCCCAGAGAGTCCTGGAGCAGCCGGGTCAGCTTGGAGTCCCGGTAGGGGATGTGGGTGCTCCTGTTGCCCGCCAGAGCAGCAATCACGTTGCCAAGGGCAGACAGTGAGAGGTTGATTTTGGAGGCTTCTTTAGGCCTCTCTCCACTGCCACCACCACCACCGCCACCTCCACCTCCACCTCCACCACTACCCGTGGACTGAGTGGCCGTCCCTCCAGCCGTGTTGGGACCTGCCTTGTTCTGCCTCTCGCTGCCAGCCAGGTCCACCAGGTTGAGCTTCCCCACACGGATGTGCTCCTGGCCATCTGTGCCGCGCTCACTGCACTCCACGGTGATGACGAAGATGGCGTGGGAGCGGGAACTGACCTCGTTCATATGGGTGCTGCCCACTGCTCGGGTCTGGTTCCCCAGGTTCATCACATGCTCGATCTCCTTGACATTCTTGGTGACAAAGGAGGAGAGGTCCTTGATGTAGACACCGGTCTCGGGATTCTCCTTCAGCTCCAGCCTCTTGCCTGGCTCTTTAGAGAGCAGGTCTCGAATCTCCTCCTGGTAGATCTCCAGGTAGGAGGCCCGGACCAGGTACTGCTGGTTCTGGGAGCGAGAGATGTGGGTGAAGATGTGCTCAAAGGCGTTGGGGATGACCCCGCGCAACTCGGGCTCCACCCAGGTCCCCTGCATAGTGTAAGTCTTGCCGGTGCCCGTCTGGCCGTAGGCAAACACTGTGCCGTTGAAGCCCTGAAGGACCGAGTCTATAAGGGGCCTCACAGTTTCATCATACAGGTCTGCCTGCTTGGAGCTGGCGTCGTACACGGCATCAAAGGTGAAGGTCTTGGGCAGCTCCCCAGGGGCCGCGCGGGGGTTCCGCAGGGTCACCTGGCCCAGTTTCACGTCCATGGTCAGGATCTGCTCGTGACCGGCAGCCTCCTCTTTCCTGTTGAGGGGGCGGCACCGGGCCACCACCTTCAGGGCCTCGCTGGCCTTGGTCTTACTGGCCATCTTGCCGCACTGTGGCTCCCGCTGTCCTGCAGCCTAGCTCTGGATCCGCGGGGCGGGCCGTGCCCCCAGGCGCCGCTCCTCAATCCGCATTCAGCCTAGGGGGTGGGGATGCTGCTGGGAGGTGGCCCCGCCGCTGCTGCAGTCCGGGCCTCGGCTCTCCGGTCCTCGGTGCACTGGTTGGGGAGACGGACTAGGCAGAGTGGACGGGCAGCCGCGAAGGCTGCGACTGCCGAAGGGCAGTGCCTGGAGCGCGCCCCATGCCGGGCCGGAGCGAGCGCCGCCGCCGCCGTAAACAGCTCCGGCAACAATGAGATAAAGGAAGAGGAAGGCAGGATGGGGGTGGGCGGCAGGCTGTCCTCGCCTCCCCGCTCTAGGGATCCATGGCGCGGCCGCCGCGGCCCTGCCGAGGGCGGAGGCTCACCTGGCGTCCTCGCCCCCAGCTGGGGGATCATTCAGCACAGCGGCGCGGTTGCCGCTGCCTCTCCGGCCCCGCCGCCGCCCGCGGCCGCCAGGAAAACAGGAGGGTGGGGCGGAGCAGCGGCGGCGAGAGTGATGTGCCACCGCCGCCGCCGCCGCCGCCGCCGCCGCCGCCGCCGCCGCCGCGCTGCGGCCCCGCTAGGGCTCCGGGCTGGGGTGGGGCGAGGGGCGGGGCCGCGGCGCGGGGGACGCCAGCCGGTCGCGGCCCGTGGGCGGGGGACACGGGCGCATCGCCGCCCGCACCCCGGCCGCTCTGGGATGACAGGCTCGGGTGCCGACCGGGTCCCCCGCGCCCACCAGTCGGCTGCAGCGCCACCACCGCCCGCCGTCACCCCACCGTGCCCGAGCATGCTGGGAGATGTAGTCCTGCCTTTGTTAACCGGGCCGGCAGGTTGCTAACGCCTTCTCCAGCCCTCCGAGCCCGGAGCCCCGCCCTCCCCCGCGTGCAACCCTCGAGGGACTGCTGAGGTCGCGCCACCTCACGCGTGCTCCCTCTGCAGCCTCCCTCCCGGGTCCCTCGCCGCTCCTTGGGTGCAGGTTGCCAGGCTCCCCGCAGGGTGTCACCTCTGCCTGAAGCCTGACTCCGCAAGGTTTCTGGGTGATCTCTTCTACTGTCCTGATTTCCTGGAACCCTTCCTGTTTTCCTAGGGGCTGGCTCACCTCACAACCGCAATGGCCCCACAGCCAGCTGTATGCTCCGGGAGCCTGCTATCCCTCTGACCTCCGACCTCCCGGCCTCACCTCCGCTGCCCTCCCCAGAGTCTATGCTGCAGGATCCCCACGCATCTAGACCTTTGTCATCCTCAAGGAGCACATGACTGGCTGGGCTGTGTTGCCTCTGTTGCTTTGCCCAGGGATCGGGTCACCCTTCTGTGCTCGCTGCCCTGCCACTTGGGCAGCATAAGAACTTCCTTGTCCGTGTATCTTTCCCAACCAGTTCTCCCCTAGCCCCCTCCCCGTATCAGACAGAGGCACAGAATTGTATAAATCCAGTTCTGCACCCACGGCGCGACTTTGAGTAGCCACTGAATTTGTTCCAGCCTGTTTCCTCCAGTGCTTAAACAAATTGGACAGAGGGCGAGAAATAGTATCTACACCATGGAGCGGTTGGAAAGCGCGAATGAATCTTGAAGTATTGTGCCAATGAGAAGCCCTGGATATGGACACACAGCCGGGCTTCAGTAGTTGGAAGGCGCGACTTCCCTGGGACTCCAGAAGAGCCAATGTGCGTGCGGAGGGTGTTCTTCGGGTTCTGCGCTCCATGGTAGGAGAGGAGTCCCACAGGCCTAAGGACCAAGCCAGAGTCTTACCCCGGTCTGCTCTCCAGGGGGCGCAGTCTTCCCTGTCCTGCTCACGAGATCCAAATGGAGGAGGTTCCACCATCTGAAACCTTTGCACAAATGCCAGAAGAGTCCTCAGGCAAAACATTTCCAATCACAGTATCCTCCAGGGGGCCAAACTGTCTATAGTTTTCAACACAGAAAGCTTCTCCCCTAACTTCTTGCCCTTCCCCAAATCCCCAGGATTTAATGTCACCAGGCTAGGGTTTAAAGCTCAGCTGGTGGCTTCCCCATTTCTGAAGTTTCCTGGCTGTCCCCTCACGTCCTGATCAAGCATCACTGCTTGAGACATTTTGAGCCAATGGCATGGTGAGCATTTGGCTTGGTAGACGAGCCTCTCTTGGCTCTGACAATCTGACTTCTGGCTAGGCCTTTTGATCGCTGAATTATTTTCTTGTTGTATTTGGCTTTGGTTTTGAACACCCTTTTCCTGTTTGGCTAATTCTTCTGCCACCAGAGTGATGGATAAAATGGATCCTGACACTGTTTTCTCCAACTGATTTCACCACCTTTCAGAGCACTGGGCTAGATTCTTCTATAGTAGAGGATCTACTACAGAATGCCCTTGATTGCCAGGTAAGAGTAAGTTATTGAACTTTTCTGAATGGCTATTTTCTCAGTGGGATAAGTGAGGATAAAGATGCTTACCTTGCTGGGCATGGTGATATGTACCTGTAATCCCAGAAGTCTGGGAGGCTGAGGCAAGAGGATTGCAAGTTTAAGCCCAGCCAGAGCAATTTAGCAGTTTAGTAAGACCTCACCTTTAAATTAAAAAAAAAAAAAAAACAAGGGCTGGTGATGTAACTCAGCAGGAAAGCCTTGGATTCGATCCTTAGTTTAATCAGTCAACCAATCAGGGCTTACCTAACTCACAGGGCTTACACGAAGGCTAAGTGAAATAATATACATGGAAACTCCCAAGCTATAGAACATAGTCAAGAAACAGTTTTCCTTCTCCTTGTCATTTCCATTCAAGGCTGTGGATATTCATGTCTTCTTTTCAGGCATTCTTCTTTTTCTTCTATACTTGAGTCTCCAGCCACTCTGACTTGCTTAAGGTCCCCTGAGTGTGCCATAGGTTTTGTGTCCCTAAGTCTTTGTTGATGCTGCCCTCTGCCTGAAATGTCCTCCTGTTCCTGCCCATGCAGCCTGGGCTGGGAGTGTAGCCCAGTGCTAGAGCACTTGCCTAGTGTGTCTGTCAGGGTTCCCTAGAGGGACAGGTTTAATATAATATTACTATAGGTGGCTAAGTTAGACAGAAGTATTGCAGGTAGTCAGACAGGGCTGGGCTCTTGAGGGAGGGGGTGGAGAAGATGGGGACACATTACAACTATGACTGGAGGTGCATTGACAGAATGCCAGGCCTCAAGACAAAGATGGAATGACCAGGCCTACGAGCCTCCCTGAAGGAGAAGCAATATGCTATAATTGGTATCACCTGGTCCAATAAAGTCTAGATGACATCAATCACCCAGGTGGGTGACCAGGATCTCATGACTCATCTCTTCCAAAACAGGTCCTTGTTTTTTCCACATACACTTGCTACGTGACTTACTTCCCCATTATCTAAGTGGCTACACTCGTAATTGATTGATTATAGTTTTGTCCCACATTGTACCCATCTCGTGATTTTGTACCCATCTTGTGATTTTGCTCCATAAAACTTCCTTTGAGAAGTGGGCTCATGGGCAGCCCACTCGGGCTCCCTCCTGTCTCTTAGGAGCTGTCTCTCCCTCAGTAAAATTTCCTACTCTTAACCTCTATTGTTCCTTAGAATCCATTCTTCTATTTCGGGAACACAAACTCGGCATATTGGATGTCTAACAGATTTGCAGTTCTAATACCTTCCTATATCATTCGGAGGTCCTATATCAATATCATACAGATATGATATAGATCTGATCTATGTGTGATGCATTGTTTGCGATGAACATTCTCCTCTCCAAATTGGCTCTTCCGTGTAAGGTCCCTAACTCTGTATGCAGATCTCCTCTCAGCCTCGCTATGTCCATTCAGACACCCAGTTTACAGGTTGGGAATGAATCTCAGTGGTACAGCGCATGCCTGGTGTCTGGGTTTGAGCAGGGCTACAAAAAAGAAACAAAACCAAAGCCACCAAATTCTGCCAGCTCAACTTCCCTAAAATGTTTTCATAGCTACAGGGGTCCCTTGGTACTCTGGTTCTGGCAAAGGCAAGGAATTACCAGCTTGTTTGGCTGAACAAGGTAGCGAAGAAGGAGGCAATCAATGCTGACGAGTTCTAGCTTGCACAGGATGTGCCAAATTCAACGTTTCGAAGCAGTTAAGTACAAAGACTTGACTATTGCAACTTCTCCATTTCTGCAGCCACTGCGATGACAGCACCATCCTCACCCAGCCTCCCGCCTCCGCCTCCAATCCGGTCTCTCCTGGTCTGCTCTTGCAAAGCAGTCCTCACAAACATGTAACTGACTGTGTCACTTCAGGCCTATAACCTTCTAATGCTCCTCATGGCTTTCACATTTTTAATTCAGCCTCCATGCTACTCTGGTAGACCACTGTCTCACCTGCCCTTACTTTCCGTCATAGCCCATGCCACTTTTCACCTTTCTCCCTGTACACTGAGGTCGCTTTCATCAGCTTCCTTCCAATTGCCTACCACAGGGTCTTTGCACAGTCTGCTTCTGCTAGAGTGTTTACCCTCACCATCTTTGCCTAGATATCTCCTCTTCATCCTTCAGCTGGAGGTTTGAGTATCATTTCTTAATGATCCCATTCTTCATTTCCCCACCTACAGTATGCCTCTCTGATATGTTCCTATCCTCCCCTGTTCTTTCCTTCATAGAACTTAGCATAATTGTAATTATTTATTCACCCCTTGTTGTTCAGTGAAGATATGGCATGTTTGTTTTGTTCCATAAATATTTTGTTTTTGATTTTTTGAGACAGGATCTTACTATGTAGTTCAGGTTGGTCTTGAAGTCTCGGTAACCCTCCTGGCTCAGCCTCTCAAGTACTGGAATTACAGATATGTGCCACCACACTAGGCTTCAATAAAGTGTTTTTAAAAGTAAAATAAAAGCCAGGCATGGTGATGCACACCTATAATCCAGCACTCTGGATGCTAAGGCAGGAGGATCATTGCAAGTTCGAGACCAGCCTGGACTACAAAGTGAGCTCAAGGCCAGCCTGAATTGCATAGCAAGACCCTGTCTCAAAAAGACAAATAAATACAATAAGATAATAGCACCTTTTCTGGGAAGACTTCTTTGACTCCCTTGACCAACAGAATTGATCTTTCCTCTTTTAATGATGAATCCATGTTTAAAGACGACCTTCAGGACAAAAAAAAAAAAATCATGACGTGAAACAAAGAAGTGTCAGTAATAAACCCTTTTATGTTGGTAGAGTGGCCGGCAGCTAATAAAGTGTCATTACACTCATTATGCACTTGGCTGTCACATTGATCCGGGAAGCAGAAAATATTAATATCCCCACCTTGCAAGAAGGATCTCAAACTTCAGATTGAGGAAGAGCCTGGAGGGGAAAGCCCGCTCCTGAGACTCCAAGCCTGCAGCCCCGGTCCTGATGCCAGCAGTTGGAGCTCGCGTGAAGGGACGTTGGGGTGAACTTTTTCCCAGCTCCGGCTGGAGTGGCGGCGGCACTGGCTGTGGACCCATCCTTGGCTCTGTGGGTGGAAAAAGCACCTTTGCAGCGAGCGTTTCCTTTGTAGTGAAAGTTCCTTTCCTGCAGGAGGCTCCACATCATCTTGTTTCACTGCGGTCCAAGAGCGCCATATACTTAGCAGACGGAACGCGCCCACACAGGTTGGGGGACAGCAGCAATTCAGGACGGGGGTTTGTCCGCTAGCATCAAGTTTGGCCAGCAGAGGGAGACAAGACTACGTGACAAAGGTTCCGGGTGGTCAGTCGCTGTGAGATGAGTTAACTCCGCTCCCCCAGTGTCCACGCCAAGAAAATCTCTTTGCAGTGTTTATTTTTTGTGGCTCTGGGGAGGCGCTCAGGGCCTCACACAAGCTAGCCAGGTACTCTACTACGGAGCTACATGCCCGGCCTCAAGTATGGACTTTAAATAACGCCACTTTCCCTTACCGCTTATCTTCTGTGGTCTTTATTGTAATTTTTAGTGAATGAGATTTGTCAGCTAAAAAAAAAAATTTTTTTTTTTTTTTGTTTTTTGAGACAGGGTCTCACTATGTAGCTTATACTGGCCTTGAACTCACTATGTAGCCCAGGCTGGCCTCAAACTCACGGTGATCCTCCTGCCCCAGCCTCCCAAGTACTGGGATTATAGGCCTACACCAACATGCTCAGCTCTAACATTTTGTTTTTAAAAAATAGAAAAATCAGGAAAAAATCTAGATAGTAAATAAACAACAGTCCATAGTAGCTATGCTTTATGGAGCACTTAATAGTTGGGGACAGATACTTTATCTAAATTTCCCGTTACCTCCACTGCTAAGTGACTGATGTAGGACCTGAGCTTAATTTCTCCCACTCCAGTTGCAGTACTTTTCCCACCACCCAGGACTCAGCCCTGAGACTCTGCTCTCAATCTAGCCCCTGCCTAGCCTTCCGGCACCAGCCTCCTCAGGAGACACCCGTCTCTTCCAGGCGTGTGTGTGTGTGTGTGTGCGCGCGCGTGCGTGTGTGTTCTCTTCTTTCAGTAGCAATTTGTACTATGTGCAATTAGTGTCTGGTTTTTTTTTCTTTTTTTTGCTTCATGTTTTATTCCAGTGCTATGGATTGAATGGAGGTATGCTCTAATACTGACCTGTATCCTCAACTCTTAATATTTTATTTTGAGATAGAGTTGCCAGGATGGCCTTGAACTTGGAGATCCTCTTGCCTCAGCCTTCTTCTAGTAGCTGGGATTATAAGTATATACTACCATGAGAGTGTAACTCATCTCGAATCATCTGCCTTTTTAAAAATGTTGTTATTCTTCCATCTATGAGTATATTGTTTCCCATCAAGATTTTTTTTAACCTTTTTTTTTTTTTTTTGGTCGTTTGAAGACAGGGTCTCACTATGCAGTTCAGGCTGACCTTGAGCTCACTTTGTAAGATTTTTTTAAAACCTTTGCCCAGCTTGACTTTTTGTTATTAAAATAATTAAGACCATTTTAAGAAGAGTTTTAACCACACCTTGTATGGAGTTGTTTTCTATTTTTTTAGTGCTGCACACATTGTTGACTCCCCTTCCTCTTAGCCTGCGTGAAACCCATCAGCAAATCCTACCTGTGTTCTCCCGGCAACATCTATTGTTCTCGACTCTAAAACACTTTGTGCCACAACCCTTCGTGCCCTCTCAGTCTGTGCCATCTTCCTTTCTCACCAGGACGTTGCAGAAGCTCTTTGGGGGGTCCCTGTATCTGCCCTCCTCCCAAGAATAGCCAGAGATGTCCTTTTAAACCATGAATCAGATCACACGCTCACCTGCTCTCAGCCCTGCAGTAACTGCCCTCGCTCTCGGAAGAAAAGTCCAAATCCTCGCTCTGTGCAATCTTGAGGAACCCTGTCCCCACCTGCTCTCCCTTCTTGTGTCTCCTAGTGTCTCCTGTTCCAGGGCCTCGCGTGCCCTCCGGTCGACCCACCAGGCGGGGTCGAGCCCCTGCCAGCCCTTTGCTGCGGCCCGCAGTTCCCTCCCTCTCCCATCCCGCTGTTTCCAAGCGCCACCTCCTCCTGGGTTTTCTGACTCCACTTCCTAAAATGCCTGCTCCTCGCTCTGTCCTTTCTCTGCTTATTTTGGTGTCCGCAGCACATTTCACAACATGACATGGTAGATATTTCTGTATCTGTGGTTTGATTCCCTTTCCGTTTGATTTCAAGCAACAGGACAGAATTCCCTCTGTATCCCAGTGCCTAGACATCTGCCGGGTTCTTAATAAGCTCCCCGGATTATGAATGAATAGTGAATGACGAGGATGAAGCTCTGGACAGTCCTCACAGCCAGCATTTGGAATGGGTTTTTTTTGTTTTTTTGGCGGTACTGGGGATTGAATTCAGGATCTCACGCTTGTCAGGCAGGTGCTTATGCCACTGAGCTAAATCCCTGGCCCTGGAATGGCTTCTTAACTTGGGGTAAATTATTTTTTTATTGTGAATCATCAGGTTGAGTCATATGACCTGCTATTTTGTAGGTTAACAAAATAGAGCACTGGCAATATCACATAGTCCAATAAAACATACATTCAGAAAGATAGGTGGGACATAAATAAATACACCATTTGAAGAACTACTGTAAAATATCACCTGCATACTCTCCACCCAGGCTCAGAACAGCGAACTGCCGATGTCCAGCAGCTGTCCACAGGGCCTTCGGTAGGCTCTGTCTGCTCCAAAGGTGACCACATTGATGGGACAGAGCTCAGTGATAGAGCACGCACAAATTTTAAAAAAAATAATAGCCAGACAGGGCAGCAGGTGCAGGAGGATCTCAATTTTGAAGCCAGCCTGGGTGATTTAATGGGACTTTGGCAGGGGGGAATGGGGCAATGCTGGGAATCAAACTCACAACCTCACACTTGCCAGACAGGTGCTGTGCCACTGAGTTGTACCCCTGGACTGATTGAGTGAGATTTTGTCTTAAAATTAAAAAAAAAAAAAAGCCTGGGAATGTAGTCCAGTGGTAGACACTTGCCCAGTACCAGCCTCTAGTAGCACACACTAAGAAACAAAGCAAAGAGGTTGAGGACTTAGCTCAGTGGTAGAAGCACCTGCCTGGTCAAACCTGAGGTTGTGAGTTCAAGCCCTGGTACAAAAAAAAAAAAAAAACTCAAGAAATTAATAATAAGCTGGACATGGTGGCTTATGCCTGTAATCCAAGCACTCGGAAGGCTGAGGCAGGAGGATCGTTGTAAGTTCAAGACCAGCCTGGGCTACAAAGTGAGCTCAAGGATAACCTGAACTGCATAGCAAGACTGTCTCAAAAAGACAAAAAAAAAAAAAGAAATTAATAAGTCATAAAGATAACCACTGTCCTGACTTTAATGATAATCATGCGTTTGCTTTTCCTTTGTTCTGTTATGAGCTAATGATTATGCCTTTGCTTTGTCTGTTTTAAACTCTCTAAATAAGCTCCTACCTTGGGCATCCCTTTGTATCTGGCTTCTTGTTTTCTTTTGAAGGAGACATGCACCCATGCTGCGCCTCACTGTAGTTCGTCACTACTACCAGGTAAATTCTGTTGTGTGACTACTACGTGGTCAGTTAATACTGGCGTTATTACAGCTCATGCTGCTGGCATCGCTCTTTTTATGTCTCCTACACACCCTGAACACGCATCTGGCGGGTGCGCTCTCAGTCCGTTGGAGCTGTTATAACAGCACCACAGTCTGGGTAAACCATAAATATTCGTGGATCACTGCTCTGGAGACTAAGAATCCAAGGTCATGGTGCTGGTGGATTCCATGTCTAGTGAGGGCTCACTTCCGGCACAGGCCACAGAATGTACCTTCTCCCTGTACCCTTGGAGGGCTGGTGCAAGGGGATACCAAGCTCCTGTCGCCTCTTGTTCTAAAATACTCCTCCCATTCGTGAGGTGACCTCACTACATGCCCCCAGTGCCTGTCTCTGTCTCTCTACCCGCTCTCTGACTTGCCCAAGCTAAGCCAGTGTATTGTTTTCATTTTTCTGATTGTTTCAATCTGTTAAAGATGGGGCTGTCATTATGTTGTCCAGACCAGCCTCCAACACGTGGGCTCAATCGATTTTCCTGTCTCGGCCTCTGGAGAGGCCGGGGCTACAGGTGCATGTCACACCACCCAGCCTGACCTCTTAACGTCGTTACCTTGTGGCTAGAATGTCCACATATGAATGGGGGGCTGAGGACATAAACATTCAGATATAGCTAATGTCAGTCATCACTAACTTGAGAGGAGGCAGCTACCACAGAAGGTCGGGAGAGCTAAGTTGAAGCCAAATTTTGTTTATTTATATATTTGGTGGGTACCGGGAATCCACCTCAGGACCTTGTACTTGCCAAATAGGCGCTGCACCACTGAGCTATACTCCCAGCCCTGAGGCCGAACTTGGATCTCCCACATATTTGACCTTATCAAAAACACCTAAAACTAGCCGGGCATGGTGGCACACACCTGTAATCCCAGCACTCGGGAGGCTGAGGCAGGAGGATTGTAGTGAGTTCGAGACCAGCCTGGGCTACAAAGTGAGCTGAAGGCCAGCCTGAACTGCATAGCAAGACCCTGTCTCAAAAAGACAAAAAACAAAAACAAAAACACCTAAAACTGGATGCAGTGGCTCCCTTCTACAATCCCAGCACTCTTGGAGGTTGAGGCAGGCAGATTGCAAGCTCGAGCCCAGCCTGGGCAACAGCGATTTAGGGAGACCTTGTCTCAAAAGAAAAGAAAAAAGGCAGGAGGGACACGAATTCTCAGGATGAAAAAAGAAAAAAAAAAGAAAAAGCAAGCGAAAAAGCTGGGTACTAAGATGTATGCACGTGGGGTCCCAGATACTCAGGAGACTGAAGCAAGAAGACCCCTCGGGCCCAGGGGTTTGAAGCAGCTTAGGTATAACAGAGATCTTGTCTCTAAATTTTACTTGTTTGTTGGTGCTAGAAATTGAACTCAGGGCCTTTGCAATAACCTACATCTCAAGTACTTTAATTTTTTTACTTGGAGCCAGGTTACTAGGTCACTAACTTGCCCGACTTGCATAGGCTGGGCTTGAACTTGCAAATCTCCTGCCTTGGTCTCCCACAGTGCTGGAATTATAGGTATATGACAGCATACCCAGCTTCTAAAATATTATTTTTTAAAATTCTTAACAGAAATATCCTTTAATTCCAGACCCAGGAGGCTGAGGCAAGAGGATCTCAAGTTTGAGGCCAACCTGGGTACATAGTGAGACCGTGTTTCCAAAAACCAAAAAGAAGAAGGAAAATCAAACCTGGAGGTCCCAATAGTCTAAAATGAACACCAGAGGCCTGGCTGTCAGCTGGCTGATGTCACGGGAGTGACAGCGAGGTCTGGGCGAGCTCCCTTGAGCCCTGGTGGAGTCTGCTTTCAAAACCCAAGCATTTTTTCATTGGCAAGGTCTCTGGTGTTGCCTGAGCCGGCTCCCCTCAGAGGCCACGCTGACCGCCAGCTTGCTGGAGGGAGTTAGTCCCCAGGAGGTCTGCCTGCCGCTCAGCGGGTTTCATATCCACAAAGAGCAGCAGCTGGAGGACATGGCAAGGGAACCGTGTAGGGAAACCTGAGCTCAGGCCTGGCATGGCCACAGCGTGCCCCGTGACCCTGGGCCTCGTGGTGACTTCACCCTCTAAGCCATGGCCTCAGATGCCCAGCTAGGGGCAGCCCTGCCCGGCCACCCGCAGGGAGATGACATCTGGAGCAAATGTTCAATACATGTCAAAGTACTCGGAACAGTGTGAAGGGCTGCAGTGACCTGCAGGGCTAGGAAGAGAAGCCTGTCGCGCTATCCCATAGTGCACTCAGTAGCAGGAACAGTCCTTGCGGTATTTGTTTAGTGCTTGATGACTTTCAAAAGCTTTCTGGGTTCCTTATCTCACCTGAGGCTCACAATAACCCCACCAGGGAGACAGGGCCAGGTTTGTTCTCGAATACTGAACAGGTAAGAAAAAGGAGACCTGTATGGGGCAATTTCTGACAAGACCCATGGAAACATACTCTAGCGAGCTCTGGAACCGAAATATGGCTGGACTGACAGAAAAGAGGGAGACGAGTAAGGAGGGAATGTGATTATCTAACATTCAATAGGAAGTTACTACAAGTTTTAAATAGAGAGGGTGTGGTGATACAGGTTTATAATCTCCAGCTATTTGGGAGGCTGGAACAGGAAGATTACAAATTCAGGGACAGTCTGGGCAATCTAGCAAGACCCTGTCTCAAAATTAAAAAGATTTTACCAGGGGCTGGGGATTTAGCTCAGCAGCATAAGCGTCTGCCTGGCAAGCGTGAGGTAGTGAGAGGTCGTGAGTTTGATCCCCGGTACCAAAACCAAAAACCAACAAACAAAAAAAGGTTTTTCCAAGTGTGGTGGCACACACGCCTGTGGTCCCAGCACTCAGGAGGCCCAAGCAGGAGGATTGCCAAGAATTCGAGGTCAACCTGGGCTACATAGTGAATTCAAAGCCAGCCTCAACTATTTTGAGAGACCCTGTCTCAACTCCTCCCCCTCCAAAAAATTAAGGTCTGGGAATGTAGCTCAGTGGTAGAAATTGCCTCACATGTGTAGGCCTTGGGCTCAATGTCTCTCTCTTTTGTTTTTTTGAGACAGGGTTCAATCTCACTACTACAAGAAAATAAAATCTAAAAAGCAAAGAAAAAGTTTAAAGCAGAAAAATAACATGATCGGGGTGTGTGTTGGTTTGTATGTTTACTTTTATTTTTTTAACTGCTGTCTTCCATCTTCTCCTTCCTTATTCTCTCTTCCATTCTTCTCCTTTTCCTTTCTTTTATTTATTTATTTATTTTTGTTTTTTGAGACAGGGTCTCACTATGTAGAGCAGACTGTCCTTGAACTTGCTATGTAACCCAGGCTGGCCTCCACCTTATAGCAATCCTCCTGTCTCAGCCTCCTGAGGGCTGGGACTACAGGCATGCACCACTGTGCCCAGCTTCACTCAGGTTATATAATGCCCTAAGATAGAAGGGAAAAGGAGAGTTCTGGGACAGAAGCTTTCTAGAACATTCTACCAGCTGGAGCCTGGCAAATTGGCTCCTATGTCATCGGAGCCCAGGGTCCAGAATCTGAGGTCCTATCTGAAGAGCCCTGCTCTGGGGCAGTTTGTTAGTGGCCCCAGGACTTGCTCCAGGCACAGGGGCAGGGCTTGGTGAAGAAGCACGAGGCGGCTGGCTAGTGCCTGGGCTGCCTGTCTCAGGAAAGGCTGGAGCCAGGCCCCCAACTGCCTCCCCGATGCCCTGAGCCTGAGACCCTGGCCGCATGCCCTTCCTCATTGGGCACCTGCCATCCACGCCTGCACTCCCTGGCTCTCCAGCAAGTGCCCATGGCCACTGACAAACGGCCGGGCTGTGCTGAGCACACCCGGGCTGCCCCTCTGGGCCGTCTGCCTTCTTCCTCCTTAGCTTCCTGGGCTATGGACTGGCTTCTTTCCCCTTGGTCCCACATCGATGCCATGCCTGGCAGCTGGCTCCCGCGTCCGAGGATCTGGGGAGGCGTCATCGGAAGATGTGGGCACACGCACCCATGCACACGGGTGTAGGCATCCATGGGCCGCTTGCGCCAGCATGTGGTGTCTTGGGAGGAAAAAACACGCTGCCTTTACCAGGCTCTTCTGTCCAATGGTCCTGTGCGGCATTACGTCCCCAGCACTGGCAAGTGGTTGACCCCTAGGAAACAGCTGCTGTGATTGACTGAGTGAGTGAGTGAGTGAGTGAGTGAGTGATTGACTGAGTGAGTGAGTGATTGACTAAGTGAGTGAGTGAGTGATTGACTGAGTGAGTGATTGACTGAATGAGTGAGTGATTGACTGAGTGTGTGAGTGATTGAGTGAGTGAGTGAGTGAGTGACTGAGTGAGTGAGTGAGTGAGTGACTGAGTGAGTGAGTGAGTGAGTGACTGAGTGAGTGACTGAGTGAGTGAGTGAGTGACTGAGTGAGTGAGTGAGTGAGGGAGTGACTGAGTGAGTGAGTGAGTGAGTGAGTGAGTGACTGAGTGAGTGAGTGAGTGAGTGAAAGCAGCTTAGAACTGAGTGATGGCTGCTGCCTGGATGTGCCATCAGGGAAGCCCTGAGAGACCTTGGGAAATTTCTGAGACGTGTGCTCTGGGCAGGCCTGGGGCTGTGTGTGGGTGAGCCAGGGGCCAGGGGCAGCTTTGCAGGAGGCCACAGGGCAGGGGGAGTGGGCAGGAGTGGGCGGGCAGAGGCAGTGTAGGCGCCCATCTGAGGCTCACAGAGCCCGCAGAGATGGTGGCTGGTGCTCACTCCAGATGGGACAAGGTCTTTCTTGGGTCTTGACCTTGTTGCTTCCCTTCTGGTGTTCTGCTTGTTTGCTTTGGTTTTTTTTGGTACCAGGGATCGAACTCACAACCTCGCACTTGCCAGGCAGGCGCTTACGTGGCTGTTGCTTCCCTTCTGAAACTGAAACCAATCTCATTTTCTTTTGCTTCCTTTGACCACAGATACCATGCGTTGCCTGCACTGGGACCTGAAGTGACACAGGAGATCCTCCCCACTGAGCTCACCCCTCGGGGACATTTGTGATACCCTGTTCAGCTGGTGCACCCTGCTCAGCCACTTAGACTCCCCAAACACCCTAGTTTCTGCCAGCTCTGCCCTCCTCATCAGGAAGCAGAAGAAACCTAGGTAGAGAGGAGCAGAAGTGAGACACATGTCCCCTGGACTTCCAGAGGGAGGAGCCTCTGGTTCTGAATGTCCAGGCCCCGCCTTGAACTAGTTTGAGTTGGCTTTCTTTCTAACCCAGTGACTGATATGCCAGACCCACAGCTTGAACATTCCTACTTAAAAATAATTAAAGATGTAACAGGTGCCAGGCACGGCAATACATGCCTGTAATCTTGGGAGGCTGAGGCAGGATCACTGCAAGTTTGAAGCCAGCCTGGGCCACACAGTGAGTTCAAGGCCAGCCTGAATTGCATAATGACAGCCTGTCTCAAAAAGACAAAAAAACCAAACCAAACCAAAACAAAACAAAACAAAACTAACAGGGGCCCACGCTGACTCTCTTTACCAGGCACTTAATTTCCGTACTGTTATTTGGAGAGAGACAGCTTCCTGAGACGCCCTCCTTACCGCCCACCTCCCACACATACCCTGTTCCTGCTGCACCCTCCCGAGCCCAAATCCCAGCTCAACGCTGTTTTCAGGCCTCTGATTCTAAAGCCTCGTCTTCTCCGTCGCATTCTGCCATCACACTAATCCTTTTCTTTTTAAGATTTTAAAAATTATACCTGTAATCCAGCTACTCAGAAGGCCAAGGCAGGAGGATTCCAACTTTGAGGCCTGCCTGGGCCACTAAGTGAGACTGTGTCTCAAAACACAATTTAAAATAAGGGTTTAAGGACATAGCTTGGGGGTAGAGTGCTTGTCTAGCCTGCCTCAGGTCCTGGGGTTTGATCCCCAGCACCTTAAATAGATAGGTTAAATAAATAAATAAAATTAAAAACTAGGCACTATAGCCTTCATTCAGAAGAGCACACAAAACACAGGGGGTGTAATCATTCCACAGGTTAAGAAACAGGATATGAGCCAAGTGCAGTGGCACATACTTTTAATCCCAGAACTCTAGGAGGCTGAGGCAGGGGGATTGTAAATTCAAGCCCATCTTGGGCTACTTAGCAATTTAGCAAGACCTTGCAGGAGGTGGGGGTGGGGATGTTCAAAGCAAAGGCCCTGGGTTCAGCTCCCAGTATTGCAAAAAGGAAAAAGAAGCAGAATACAATCACTCCTTGACTTACCAGGGGGACCACACCCAATAAGCCTATTGTAAGTGGAAAATATTGTAAATTGAAAAGGGCATTTTGTAGGACATTACAGTGCATGCATGTAATCCCGGTACTTGGGAGGCTGAGGCAGAAGGATCATTGCAAGTTTGAGGCCAGAGATACATAGTGCGACCCTGTCTCAAACAAAGAGGGGAGGCATTTACTGACGCTACTCTACGGGAACGGGCTAGTTTAGCAAAACTAGCAGAGTAGGGTTGTTTCCCCCTCGTGGTGGTAGGGCTGCTTCCAACCAACATCTTGCTCACAATGCGTATCACTAGCAGCCTGGGAAAAGATCAAAATTCTAAAGCAAGTGTGGTTTCTACTGAATGCATATTGACTTTGTATTACCATAAAGTGAAAAATTGTAAGTGGAAACGTTGTAGTGGGAGCCATCTATAAGTCTGTATCCATCATTTTCTTTAAACCCATTTTAAGTTGTTCAAGAGTCTTCTGAGATGCCCTATTTCCTACTGCCACCCCACAGCAGCCAGCTGGCCTCCCCATCCCTGCACTGCCTCTTGTAGGTCGACTTCTCACTACCATACTTCATCTAAGAGCACTGGTCAGGGCTAGGACCGTGGCTCTGTGGTAGAGCTTTTGCCTTGCAAGCACGAGGCCCTGGGTTCAGATCCCCAGCAGAGAGAGAGAGAGGGACAGAGAGAGGGACAGAGAGAGAGAGACAGAGAGGCAGAGAGAGAGAGAGAGAGAGAGAGAGAGAGAGAGAATATAAGAGCACTGGTTCACCCCTCTGGCATTTAGGCAGACGTGGTATCCCATACCTGTGATCGGTCACAGCACTCAGAAGGCTAAGCTAAGATGGGGATCGCTGTGAGTTTGAGACCAGCCTTGGCTACACAGCAAGATCTCAACCCCACCACCAAAACAATCATTTAAATATACTTAGCTTTCTAAATTCCACAGGACTCTTTGGGTGAAAAATAACAGAAACCAATTTTAAAGTGGCTTCAATAAAGCACGTGTATCACCTCAGAAAACTCCTGAGGTGAGATCAGCTCCAGGCACAGCTGGGTGGAGAACCCAGGCCAGGTCACCAGGAAACAGTCTCTGCTGTGCTTTGCTGTGTGCTGGCTTCCTTCTTGTTCCGAGTACTCCAGAAATGGTTCTGGACGTCAGTCTCACTGGCTGCCTGGGTCCCATGCACACCCCCAGACCATGGGGGCCAGTGGTGGCCAGGCTGAGTTATGTCTGGCCCAGAGTCGGGGTGTCATCAGCACCTGGCTGGCCTGAGAATGGAGAGAGACGCTTTCCAGGGGGAAACCTGGGTTCTCCTTGCAGAAAGGGGAAGAGGTACTGGGATTGAATAAACACAACCTACAGGGACTCACAGTCCTTCTGTGCCTTGTGGTGGGAATTTCTGCTCTACAAATGCTCAAGGCTACTGGAAGATCAAAACAAATCAAGGGCTGTGACATTTCTCTGAAACTTCTCCAGGTCAGAAAGCAGGAAAGAGATTGGGGAGGTGATTTATTTGCCTTTACCTCCATCTGCTCACCTGTCTAGACTGCCCTTCACTTTCGGATCCAAAGCCAACCCTACTGCAGCCCCAGTGCAGGCAGGACTGGACGTTGTCCAGCGTGGGGCCTCTTGGGTTCCTCTGCCCATCCCTGCACTGCATCATCTAGCATTCAGTTAGATACCATCTTTCACTTTCTTTCTTGTTTTTGTAAGAGCATTATGGCTTATTTTTCATATGGATCATCAGCATTTATGGATAAACTGGGAATGATTTGGATGCCCAAGAGAACTCCTCTCCTCCTGAGGTTGTAACATGCTCACAGCAGCCCAGCTGGTATCAACTCGGCAAGTTCATGCTAATTTTAAATTTGGTATAAAACAGAACCAACAATCACAATGGAAGCCATCATTGTACTGTTCCTGAGGGGTTTCTCCTATGCTGTTTTCCCTCTACTCAGGTAACGTCTGTTGCTCTCTAACCCTTCCAAGGGCTCTGCCCGTGGAACATGTTTAAAGTGTGTAGCACATGCCTATTGTTTGACTTGAAAGTGATCTTTTAGCTAGATGTAATCCCAGCATTTGGGAAGCTGAGACAGGAAGATCACTGCAAATTCAAGGCCAGCATGGGCAACATAGTGAGTTCGAGGCCAGTTTGGACTACACAGCGAGACCTTGTCTCCAAACAAACAAACACAAACCAAACAAAGAGTGATCTTTTGAACCAACAGAAAAATAAGCCAAAAAAACTAGGTTGGGAAACTTTCTATTTATCTCACAGTTAATAAGGCTCATACATTTTCAACTGCCATCTGGGTCTCATGAAATATACATACTGATCCAGGCGTGGTTATGCACACCTGTAATCCTAGCACTCAGGAGGCAGAGGCAGGAGGATCATTGCAAATTTGAGACCAGCCTAGGTTTCAAAGTGAGTTCAAAGCCAGCCTGAACTGCAGGGTGAGACCCTATCTCAAAAAAAAAAAAAAAAAGAAAAAGAAAAAGAAAGAAATATATATACCCTGGTCCCACAGTCCTAACACATTGTTCCCTGGTCCTTGTCCTAGAGAGAAGTCTCCTTCTGGAGGTCTCATCTTACTGCCCTTTTCTCCAAAACTACTTCTTTTGAAGCCAGAGCCAAGACAGACCCACCCACACTCTGTGGAATCCATCCACCAGTCCGGGTTTCCACTTTGAGAATGGACCTCTAGTTCAGGGAATCAGGAGGAGCTCCACTGAATTTGAATGCACTCTTGCCTTCCACCAGAGTCCTCCTGCCTTTTCCGACTAACAGCAGAAGGTTCCTTCGCAGCCCATAGGGGGCCCCTGACTTGAGTCACAGAAGCCTTTCACAAGGTACAACACATCTGCAAGCCAGACTCAGTGGTGCAAGTCTGTAATCTCAGCACTCTGGGAGGCCGAGGCACGCGGATCCCAAGTTCAAGGCCTGCCTGGGCTACATAGGGAGACCCTGTTTTAAAATAAAAAGTGAAGGGGCTGGGGATTTAGCTCAGCGGCATAAGTGCCTGCCTTGCAAGTGCACAGTCGTGAGTTGGATCCCAGGTACTGATTAAAAAAAAAAAAAGAAAAAGAAAAAGGCTGGGGAATGTAGTTTGGTGAAAAGGCCCTGCGTTCAGTCCCCAGTATCACTTAAAAAAAGACAGCCATGTAAAATGTGAGGATTGAGGGCCAGAGAATCCACCCAAAGGGTGCTTTCAGAGAGGTTCTTCGGCTGCATGGAGGCAAGCCGTGGGGGAGCCACCTGGAACTCTGAGGTTTTCCTTTCACTTTCTTTGCCCTCAGAAGCCTCCCTGGTGATGAACCTAGGAATTAAGAAGGTGAAGCACAGCTTCTGGTGCAGGTTTGCCCAGTTTTCCCAGGCAGCAGGGTGTGCTGAGGCTGCGGACAAGAGAGGAAACTGAGAGAGGAAGGACAGGGTGTTGGCTCCTCCACTTGCTGTGAACAGAGCTGTAGAGCAAGACAGGACACAGCCTGCTCAGCATTTCTCCTTCCTGGCTTGCGTTTCACCTTAGCCCCAGTTCACTGGCAGCCAGTTGATGCAGAGGAGTTAGCGTTGCAAGAGGAAGAAGCTTGTATAATCCCTCATCTAGCTGAGCAGGGATGGGGTGGGGACAGTTTTAAAGCAATCCTCTGACAAAGGCTGAATCAGTTGTATTACCCCACGTCTGGATGTGGCGGCTTCTGTTCTTTACCCGACCTGCCCTGGCTTCTGGTCACACTAAAGTTCTTATCATTTTTGACTGAGATAGACATGGCGGCTGTGCGCCTTTTCACGGGCGGTACACTACACAATTCTAGGAGATGCCATTCCCATGGACACTGGGCAAACAGCAACCCCAAGATCATGCTCACTTGTACCAGGTACTGCCAAGTTCCAGCCCTTGTAGATTTTCCTCCTTCCTACATATTGCTTCGTCTGCTGTAATGCCGCCCTTTGCTTTCCTTTCCATTTCTTCACGCTGTCCACTATTTAAACACTCGGCTTCCAAATTCAGTTCAAAGATAATGTGGGTGGAGTGCTACAGTAAGGTACAAGGTGCCACCCAAAGAACCACGTGTCGATGGCTTGGTCCCCAGCACATGGCACTATTGGGAGGCTGTAAAGTAACTGAGGTGAGGCTCAGTTGGAGGAATCAGGTTATTGAGGCGGGCCCTTAAAGGGGAAGTTGGTCGAGGTGTGGTAGCACAGCCTGTAATCTCAGCACTCGGAGGCTGAAGCAGTAGGACCACAAGTTTGAATCTAACCTGGGGAATGTGGTGATTGAGCAAGACTCTCTCTCAAAATTAAAAAGCAGGAGTAGGGGGAAGGGTATTAGTGGCCCAGTTCCTTTCTCTCTCATTGTTTTTTGGCCAACACGTGATGAGCTGGCCTCCATCCATGACCCTGCCACAATGTCCTGTGTTGTCACAGGCCCCAAGCAACAAGGCCAAGTGACAGTTTCACCCCAAACCGTGAGCCAAGACAAATCTTTCCTCCTTACAAGGTGATTATTTCAGGCGTTGTGTCACAGTGAGGGAAAGCTGACCAACACTGCGAGCACAAACATGACAAAGAAGTGTTTTTGGAAATGCGCAAAGCTACCGGGGAGAAACATGGTAACCAAAGGCATCTCAAACTAGTCCTCTCAGCTCGGCCAGGCTGGTCAGTGGAGCGTCCCCTGTGGGATGTTCTAAAAGGCACTAGAAGTTTGATCCTTTCAAATGACTAGTGTGAAAATGATACCACGTGCTGATGGGGGCGTGGAGAAACTGGAACTCTCATACATTGCTAATGGGAATACGTTTATATGGCTAATTTGGGAAACTGTTTGGCAATATCTACTAAAGCAGAAAAGATGCCTGCCCTACAGTGCAGCAGTTCTTAGGCGTACATACATGTGTAGATGTGCGAATGTGTTTACAGCAACATTATTCATAATAGCTCTGATCTAGAAACAAGTCACGTGTCCATCAACCACAGAATGCATGAATAATGTGGTAGTACAGCACTAAAAATTAACTGCTGCTTTACAGACTACACCAAAAAGGTCAGGTACAAAAGAACATATACTACATGTTTTTTAAGAAGGCATACACAGTCAAGGTGTAGCTCAGTGGCAGAGGGCTTGTTTAGCATGTGTGAGACCCTGGGTTCCATCCCTAGCACTGCGCAAAAAAAAAAAAAAAAAAAAGGTAAATAAAAAATAGAATTAAAAAAATAAACAAGCACACTGTATCATTTTAGGAAATAATGTGCAGGTTATGAAGGCAATGTGACATTTCTGGCTGCTTGGTAATGTTCTCTATGTTAATACAGTATGTGATCACACAAGTGTGATCGGTTTGAGCCGTACACTTGAGATCCGTACATGTTTATAAGTCTATGCTGTCCTTCAATTTAAAAAATGACTTAGATGGTCGGGCACAGTGGTGCTTACCCATAGTACCAGCTACAGGAGGCTCAGGCAAGAGACTCACTTGAACCCAGGAGCTTAAACCAGTCTGAGCAACACAGCCATACGGCGAGACTTAAAACTAATACACCAGGGACTTTGTGGAAGATGGCAGAGTGGTGAACATCAGAGAAAGGGCCTCTCTGAGATGTGGGATCCAAGTGCTGGAATATGGCAACATGAAGAAGAGAAAGAGGGAGTGGGTCCTCCAGACTCAGCAAGGGACCAGCAGTGAGAACTGAAGTTCACAGGAGGAGCAAAAAGAGAGACCTCGGCAAAGAAGGAAGAGGAAGCGGGCGGTGCTTTCTGCCTGAGCCCCGACTCACTTTGTGGGAGGGACGGCTCCAACCTGCAGATTCACATGGACTATCAGTGACCCCAGAGGCCACCAAAGAGAAATACACCAGCGGAGCAGAGCAGTGGATGCAGCAGACTGCAGTGGCTGGTGAGTTATTCTGGTTCAGATGCACCCCAGGAGAGGGCAGTTGGCCAGTAACCATCTTGGAGAGAGGCCAGCTGAGCTTGGAATTCAGAGCACCCGTGGGTCAGCTCCATCTAGCAGCTGCCAGTGTCAAGGTGAGGCAGAACCAAGTTCAAGCTGGCAGGAGGTGAAGGAGCCGGGTCAAGCTGGCAGGAGACTCACAGAGTGTTGCAGGTTGAACAAATAAGGTGCCAGCCTCACAGCCAGAAATCACTCTGAACTTCAGTAAAATGACCCAGACTTGCCGGGATTATCCACTCTGCCATCATAAATCCATGGCTGCCTTGCTGGGATTACTCAACACAGATGTGGGCTCTGTCTGACTACTCTACCAGTGACAGCAAAGAAAAGCTGCCACTTTTTTCTTTTCTTCTTTTTTTCCTAGTGCTTTTCGCTTTTTCTTGATTGGTTGTTCTTGCTTTTACATGATGTGAACATTGTTTCTAGGATTTTTGTTGTTGTTGTTCTGTTTTGTTCTTGTTTTTATTTCTTCCTTCTCTCTTTCTTCTCTCCTGCCTTCTTCACCAGCTTTCCAAAGTTTGCATATCTTCCCTTGGCCTCTAGTGTTGCTCTAATCTCTTACACTTCTTGTTTCTCTATCCCCCCCAGTCTCTATGTTAGACATGACAAGGACAGTCTCTTTAAATTTTTTCCCTTGAGGTTAAAATCATCATATTGAGGGCATATTTACTGTATATGATGTTCTGATTTGTTTTAGATTTTGATATATAACCACAAATGTAGTTCATACACTTAAAGATGGCAAATTAATAACTATCACAAGGCTGAGGATTTAGCTCAGTGTCATAAGTGCCTGCCTGGCAAGCGCAAGGTCATGAGTTTGATCCCCGGTACTGCAAAAAAAAAAAAAAAAACTATCACAATTTGTCATTTTCTAAGCTGTGTTTGATGCTATTGTTATTGCTGATTGTGTTACTTTAACCACCGGTAACATAATTGTTCTAATCAGTTGTTCTCTGTGGTATGCCAAGACTGAGATTGCCTGAGGGTCATAAACAATACTATAGGCCACTGACAAGAAGCAATGGCTAGTCCAAATGGCCAGCAACGTCTCAACTCCAACAAACCAAAGAGGTAAGATCTTGTAACAGACTCAAAACCCAGTCTCGAGGTACACCTGAAGACATCCCTGAGGAATCATTTTTGAAGGATTCTCAGTACTGTAATAAAACTACCTGCCACAAGAAATTTACAAGCATTAATTCTAGAACTGAACTAAAAGAAAGAAAGAAAGAAAGAAAGAAAGAAAGAAAGAAAGAAAGAAAGAAAGAAAGAAAGAAAGCAGATATTTAAGCAAGGTGCAACCCCAGACTTACAGCTCACCACAGTCAAGCCCTGGGGGCAGTGAGGTGAATTTGAAAACCACCCACCTGGACTGTCTGAAGTGATAACAGCTGAAGTAACAAAGCAGAGAAATGAGGCTCTAGAGAAAAATCAAACCAGAAAAAATGTCTCAGATAACTACAGAGATGGTGACCAAAAAGAAAGACATAGTTAGTGATTCTAGAGCAGATACAGATAAAAACACAGAGGAGTTTAGGAAAATGATGGAAACCATGAAGGTTCAACATAGAAAATAAATTGAAGGAAAATGATGGAAACCATGAGGTTTCAACATAGGAAGGAAATTGAATCCATGAAACATTTTCAAATAGACATCCAGGAGTTTAAAAATTCCATTGAAAGTATATATTGCAAAATGAGTCATGGTCAAGGACAGATTTTCAGATCTAGAAGATAGGATTGTAGTCAATAATCATGAAAAGAAAGATTAAAAATAGCAAGGGACCACGACAAATCAATCTAACAGCTGCTAAATGACACAAAGAAGAATAACAAAAGATTGATCAAGATCAACAAAAAGCTGGGAAACCAAGCAACTAGCTCACCGCCCTGGTAAGTGGCTGTAGCCTGGCAAGCTGCAGCGACCCCAGGGTGAGAACCATCAGCGTCTCCTGAAATCCACACCATGTTGGAACTTAGGGCACTCAGAAACCAAGCAACCAGCTCGCCACCTTGGTAAGCAGCTGTGAGCCTATTGGTGTGCAGGCTGAGATTCAAACATCTATATCTCCCCAACAGCAAGTGGGAGCCAGAGATCTGAGCATCTCTTGCAAGATTGACTATATGCAATATAGCAAATAAGGGTGATTTCCTTCTGCCATCTCTTTGAAGGCAAATATTTTTAGCACTGTTTTGCTTTGTTCTGATTAATGGTATTGCTCTATTCAATATTCTGTTTTGATAAATTCTATAATGTTCTGTATTTCCTTTCATTTTGCTATACCTGAATGAAAGAACAACTATTGTGAAGAAAAAGATAAACTATGATACCTATTACTGTTATCCTGGTAACCTTCTGTGAAGTTCTGTACCAATTTCATTACACTGTTTCAATTGGCTTTGTTCTGTCTTATTCTGTGGTATTTTACTACTTTAAAAAACAAAAAGATCAACAAAAAAGCAGGAGGTAGTGTGAACAACATTAAAAAACCTGCTCACAGAAGTAATGGTAGAAAAATTCCCAAGCATGGAAAAAGAATTTGAGATACAGATAAATGATGCATATAGAACTTAAACCAGCTATAATAATTTTAAAAAACTATATTAAGGCATATAATAGTCAAGATTCCAGAAATTCATAAAAGAACGGAATGTTAAAACCTGTGAGAGAAAAGAAACAAATAACCTATGAAGAAAGCCCATTGGAATCATTCAAGATTCTCAATACAAATCCTCAAGTCAAAGAGAGCTGTGGTAAAGTATTTTAAGTCCTGAAACAAGACAACCTCCAAGCTATATTGATGTATCCCACAAAACTCTCTCTCAAAATGGTTGGATAAATAAGATATTTCCATGACAAAGAATACCTGAAGAGGGGCTGAGGATGTGACTCAGTGGTCAAGTTATTGCTTTGCATGGACAGGGCCCTAGGTTCAATTCCCAGCACCACACACACACACACACACACACACACACAAGTAAAACAACTGAAGATAGTCATGACCACTGAACCACCACCCTAAAATGTTCTGAAGGACATGCTAGAAAGAGATAATGAGGACCACAACTCCATGAATTCCAACAGAAGGGATCCACAAGGCAAGGCATGTAATTAAACAGAGGGGGAAAAGGAAGGGAACCAACAACAGGAAAATAACATGACAAGGACAAGTCAATACATATCAGTTATCACCATCAATGTTAATGGCCTCAATTCACCAGTCAAGAGACACAGACTAGCAGAATGTATCAACAAGCAAGATCCAACAAAATGCTGCATACAAGAAACACATTTAATTTAACAAGAAATTCATAGACTGAAAGTCAAAGGTTGGAAAACAATATCCCATGTGACAGGAACCCAGAGCAAAGCAAGGGTAGCTATTCTATTTGCAGACAAAGTGAATTTCAAGTCAAGACTGATCACAAGAGATAAAGAAGGTCACTATATCCTCATAAAGAGAATAATCCAAAAGAAAGAGATAACAATCATAAATATATATGCAACAAATACCACCACACAAAAATATTTAAAACAAACATTAATGAAATGAAAAATGAGATAAAACACCAATAGATTTGTAATGGGAGACTGCAATATTTCAGTCGCACAGATTAGCTACACAAAAAATCAACAAAGAAATATCAGAACTGAGCCAATTTTTTTTTCTTTTTGGGACAGGGTCTCACTATGCAGTTCAGGCTGGCCTTGAACTCATTGTGTAGCCCAGGCTGGTCTTGACTCTGCAAAGATCCTCCTGCCTCAGCCTCTTGAGTGTTGAGATTACAGGTGTGAGCCACCACACCTGGCCTTGACCAAACTTTTAAACAAATGGATTTAGTAGATGTCTGCAGAGTTTTCCACCCCACAGCATCAGAATACACATTCTTCTCAGCTGCACATGGGATGTTCTCCAAAATAGACCACACACTGACCCACAGAACATGCTTAAGTAGGTGCAAAGGATTTGAAATTATCCTTTGCATATTATCAGACCATGGTGCAATGAAATTGGAAATCAATGGCAAAAGAAACCACAACAACTTCATAAACACGTGGAAATTACATAATACCCTCCTGAACAACCAATTGGTCACAGATGAAATTAAAGAAGAAATTAGACAATTTATACAATTAAATGATAATGCCAAGTAAACATGCCAGAACTGATGGGACACAATGAAAGCAAGCCTATAATGGAAATTTAGCAAATTTCCGTATCAGAAAAACTAATCTAATTCTATATTAAAATTCTAGACTAGGGCTGGGGACTTAGCTCAGCAGCATAAGCGTCTGCCTTGCTTATCGATCCCCGGTACCGATAAAAAAAACAGAATTCTAGACTAGACATCTAGGCTAGATAAGCTAAACTAGACTAGATAGATTCATACCAGGAATGCAGGGATGATTTAACATACATAAATCCATAAATGTAATACACCATATTAACAGAGCCAAGGGCCAAAATCATATGATCATTGAAATAGATGCAGAAAAAGCTTTTGACAAAGTGCAGGACCCATTCATGGTAAAAACCCTACAGAAAATTAGAATAGATGGTATTTATCTCAATCTTACAAAAGCCATCTATGACAATCCAATAGCCAACATCATACCAAATGCACAAAAACTGAAAGCTTTCTCTCTAAAATCAGGAACAAGACAAGGATGTCCACTGTCTCCACTCTTATTCAACATAGTCCCGGAAACTTGAGCTGGATTAACTAGATAAGAGAAAGAAACAAAAGGAATAAAGATAGGAAAGAAAGAAGTTAAACTATGGTTATTTGCAGATGGCATGATACTCTACTTAGAAGACCCCAAAAACTCCACCAAAAGACTACTAGATTTATAAGCCAATTCAGTAACAGAGGTGGAAACAAAGTCAACACTTGTAAATCAGTAGCCTTCCTGTACACCAGTAACAAAGTCGCTGAGAGAGAAATCAGGGAAACAATACCTTTTACAACAGCATGCAAAAAAAGGATGAAACACCTAGCAGTTAATCTAACAGAGGATGTGAAAGATCTCTACATTGAAAACCACACTACTCTGAAAAAAGAGGTTGAAGAGGATACTAGAAAATGGAGAGATATCCTGTGCCCTTGGGTAGGAAGAACCAATACGGTAAAAATGGCCATACTTCCACAACTGTTATACAGAGTCAATGCAATCCCAATCAAAATTCCAATAGCATATCTCACAGAGTTACAGAAAACAACCCTAAAATTCATGTGGAACCGGAAGAGACCTAGACTAGCAAAGGCAGTCCTGGGCAACAAAGACGAGACAGGGGACATCACAATCTCTGACTTGAAATTATACTATTTAGCAGCTAGGAGTTTAGCTCAGAGGTGTAAGTGCCTGCTTGGCAAACATGAGGTCGTGAGTTTGATCCCTGGCACCAAAAAAAAAAAAAAAAAATTATACCATAAAGCTACTGTGATAAAAACAGCATAGTACTGGCAGAAAAATGGCAGAAAAAAGACCTGAAGATCAATGAAACAGATTAGAAGATGCAAATATAACTCCAGACACACTCAACCACCTTATCTTTGACAAAGGAGCCAAACACCATCACTGGAAGTACAATAGTCTCTTTAATAAATGGTGCTGGACAAACTGGCTTTTCACCTGCCAGAGATTAAAACAAGACCCGTGTCTTTCACCATTCACTAAACTAAAATTGAAGCGGGTCAGAGATCTAAGTATTAAAGTAGAAACACTAAATCTGCTGGAAGGTAGAATAGGTAGAACTCCTGAAGACACTGGTGTAGGCAAGGACTTTATGAACAAAACCCCAATTGCACAAGAGTATCACAAAAAATCAGCAACTGGGATCTCATTTTATTTAAAGCTTTGCACAGCAAGAGAAATCACAGAGTGAAGAGACAACTCACAGTAGGGGAAAAATTTTTGCCAGTTGTTCCTTAAACAAAGGGCTAACTGGCTGGGGATTTAGCTCAGTGGCATAAGCGCCTGCCTGGCAAGTGCAAGGTCATGAGTTTGATTCCCAGTACCACAAAAACAAAAAACAAGGACTGGGGATTTAGCTCAGTGGCGTAAGTGCCTGCCTTGCAAGCACGCAGTCATAAGTTTGATCCCTAGTACCAATAAACAACAACAACAACAAACCAAAGGGCTAATATCTAGAATATATAAAAACCCCAAAAAAACCTTAGATTGGGGCTGGGGATTTAGCTCAGCAGCATAAGCGCCTGCCTTGCAAGCATGCAGTCCTGAGTTCAGTCTCTGGTACCAAAAAAAACCCTTAGATCCCCCTCAAATTTAAAGACCCAATTGAAAAATGGGCATCTGAAATGAAAAGATTCTTCTCAGATGAAGAAGTAGAAGCAGCAAATAAGTATATGAAAAAATGTTCAACATCACTGGTCATTTGAGAGAAGAAAATTAAAACAATGCTGTGATTCCATCTCACCCCAGAAAGAATGGTTATTACAAAAGAAATCAAGCCAGGCATGGTGGCACACACCTATAACCACAGCACTCATGAGGCTGAGGCAGGAGGATCTTTGTGAGTTCGAGACCAGCCTGGTCTAGGTCAGGTTGAATTGCATAGTGAAATCCTGTCTCAAAAAAAAAAAAGAAAGAAAGAAATTAACCAAGAACAAATGCTGATGAGAATGTGGGCAAAAAGGAACCCTTTTCCACTGTTGGCAGGAATGTAGACTGGTACAATCACTATGGAAATCGAGTGGAGATTCTTTTTTTTTTTTTTTTTGCAGTACCGGGGATTGAACTCATGATCTCATGCTTGCCAGGCAAGCGCTTATGCCACTGAGCTAAATCCCCAGCCATGTGGAGATTCTTCAAAAAATGTAAAACTAGAGGATCCATTTGACTCAGGTATTCCTTTCTTGGTATATTTCTAAAAGAATTAAAAGTATCATACCACAGGGATTTATGAACACCCATACTTATAGCAGCACAGTTTGTAATAGTTAAATCTTGGAAACAATCCAAATGCCCATTAACCAATGAATAGATAAAGAAGATGTGGATTTTTTTAATGCAAGGGAGTACTACTCTGCCACAAAGGATAAGCTCAAGACATTTCCATCTAAATGGGCACATTTTGAGACGACACTCGCAAGTGAAATAAATTGGACACACGTTGAAATACTGAATTGTTTTTCTGGTGTGAGAAACCAAACATGTAAATAAGGAACAAAATGTATAACAGATGTTGGGAAATGGGAAGAAATTGTTCAACTGAGAAGGGGAACAATGAGAGAGGAGGAAGGAAGGGACAAAAAAGAGAGAAAATAAAAGGGAAAAATGGAAACAAAGTTTTGTAAATAAGGTGGGGAAGGGGAGTTGAAGGGAGGGGTGGGAGATGGGGGAAAGCAGCAGTAATATATATCATGTACAGGTTCAAATTCCCTATGATGACTGTTATCATTCTGAGTATCTAAAATGTACCAATTTAAAAAAAGAAAAAAAAATACACCAATGTCATGTGTGCTTTAGTTATACGAATAAGGCCTAGGTTTATTTTTTGCTTAATCAGTTTAAAGCTGGATAAAATACATGAAACAATGATTTTGAGATGGAAGTCTGCAGAGGAGTCTCCTTGACAGTTTAGGTTCTGACCTGAAGTGGACACAGAGACACCACTGACAACGGGGAAAGAAGTGATAGCACGGGGCAATGGGTGTGGCCAGAGAGGTGACAGTCAAGCAGGAGGAGTCGGTGCCCCTCACTGCCAGGTGTGGAGAGGCTTCCTGACAATCTGGGCATCACGTCCTTGGAAGGAAGTGGCCTCTAGAGCCAAGCCAAACCAGTCCAGTCTGGGAGGCAGTCTGGACCTGCCTCCCAAAGCCTCAACTATGGTATTCATCCCTGGATTAACAGCTGCATGGGCGTAAGTGGAGAAAGAGTCAGTGATTTTGAAGACAGAGCCATCAAAATTACCCAAAGAGTGTAACAGAGAAAAATAAAGAACAATAAAGCCTCAGGGACCTCTTAGATGATACCTTGCATGTGAGTATATGTGTGCATTTTTTTTTTTTTTGGTCTTTTTGGGACAGGGTCTCACTATGCAGTTCAGGCTGGCCTTGAGCTCACTTTGTAGCCCGGGCTGGTCTTGAACTTGCAAGGATCTTCCAGCCTCAGCCTCCCGAATGCTGGGATTACAGGCATGAGCCACCATGCCTGGCTTTTCTTAATCTGTTTTAAATTTTAACCCCAAGGGCAAAATTGACACATTATGGATTTATATATTGCATATCATTGTCTAGTTTGTTTTTCATCTTGTTATATAATCACAAATCTAGTTAATAAGGTTAAAAGTTGTAAATTAAGGGTTAGCTCAGTTTGTTGTTTTCTAGGCTATGTTTGATGCTATTGGTACAACTACAGACAAAAGTGACATAATTGTTCTAACACAGCTGTTGGCCCTAAGATTAACTAAGGGTCACAGAAAATACTGAGGCACAGTGCCAAAGAGCCAGGGACTAGGCCAAAGAAGCAACAACTTCTCATCGTCAACAACCTGAAGAGGTAAAATCTTCCAACACACTCAAAACCCAAAAACTGGCTATACCTGGAAGATACCTAGGAGAAGTAATCATCACCTAGGGTCCTAAATACTACCAATAAAGCAGCTCACATAGGCAACTTACAAGCATCACTCCAGGAATTAAACTAAAATAAGGGAGAAAATAAAATGAGAAGAAGCTTAAGCAAAATGCAACCCCACACATCCAGTTCACCAAACGCAAATCCAGGGGGCAATGAGCTGAGACAATCTGAAAGCCCC